>VDFB02191217.1:0-35969 GCA_007258455.2 Sequoia sempervirens
TTATTCTTTATGGTTTTTTCAAGAGCTACACAGCAATGTGACATGCAAGGCAAGATGATCACTTTTCAAAGACTTACTATTTTTAGCAGGACCATTCCGGCAGCTACCCAGCACATCAGGATCACTAACAGAGCAAAGTGCAACAAAAATGGAGTTAAACGGAGGTCGTTTGATCAACATGCAAGTCAAATTAGGGTTTCCAGCTTCGGGACCCAAAATGAGATGTAAAATGCCAGAATTTTCAAAAATCGGTGTATCCCACTGCGATTAGTATCTTTCAAGCTATCCACCAGTAAAATTTGAAGGCAATTGGAGCACTTACAATTTATAGTAAGGCACTCCCGAAACAGGCTATAAATAGTAAGTCAACAGCAGGCGCCAGTGTGAACGGGCAAGTCTACCGATGAGGGTCACACCATCCAAATTTCAAGTCAAACGAAGTTGGGGAAGTCACAAAACTGAGCAATTACTATAAATAGTAAAACACCTTCAGAAACAGGCTATAAATAGCAAGTCAGCTCGAGATGGCAGTGTGAACAGATCACCTAGGTCATGAAGATCCGGTGGCGCTAATTCCAAATCAATCCAGGCATCAGAGGTATGAAAATCAGAGGACTTACTAAATATAGTAAAACATGAGCGAGCAGGCCAGAAAAATTCTAAGTCTGACAAAATTCCTGCCCATACCCCAAAATGCACCCAAGGAGAAGTTGGCAAGAGGATGAAAAAGTTTCAAGTTTGGAAATTCCTGCTTGACCCCTGAAATGCGCCCATGACTGGCAGAAGGCTGAAAAAAAATTCTAAGTGTTGAAGTTAAATCCTACTTGACCCCTGAAATGCGCCCTGTCTTGAAGCTGGTGATGGAAAAAAATTCTAAGTCTAGAGTTAAGTCCACCTCTACCCCTCAAATGCGCCCTCATCTCAGCTGGTGAATGGAAAATATTCTAAGTGTTTGCAAAATGCTTCTTGACCCTCAAAATGTGCCCTCAGCTCGAGCAGGTGATGGAATAAAAATCTAAGTGTTAGTTACATCCTGCAGACACCCCTAAATGCGCCCTCATGTCAGGAGGTTGATAGAAAAGTTTCTAAGGCATGAAAACATCCTCCTCCACCCTCAAAATGCGCCCTCAAGGAGAAATAGGATGAAAAAGTTTCTAAGTCTGGAGTTAAATCCTCCTCATACCCCTAAATGCACCCAACTTGGCCTAGAAAAAGACAAAAAAATGTTGAAATTCCCTCTCAGCATATGAAATGCGCCAAAATTGGCTAGGAAGAAGACAAAATATTTGATGTAGGCATGAGGTGGGTAAGAAAGTATGCCTAGGAAGAAGGTGGGTGAAATAAAAAGTTTTTAAGTGATGAGAAGTTCCTTCACCACATGCTAAATGCGCCCAACTGCAAGGTGGAGTTATGACTTATGCTAGGCGTTAATTCCTGCTTGATATGTAAAATGCGCCCAAGGATATTGAAGTGTTAGCTATGTGAAAATGTTCTAAGTGTTGTAATTCTTCCACCTTGGCATGCTATATGCGCCATGACTGGAGAAAGATGAAGGGAGAAAAATTTTCTATGGCAAAATTCAAGTTTGTCCTGCTTGACCCCTCATATGCGCCCATGCTCGTGATGAAACTTGAAAAATTTTCTAAGTGTTGGAATTTATCCTCCTCTAGAAAATACACCCAGGCTTGAGAAGGTAATGAAATTTTTTGTGGCATGGATAAAATTGGCGAGAAGAAGTCAGAGTGTGCCGACTTCGTGAGGTTGATGAAGGCCAAGCAAGAAAATATACCCAGAGATGAAGAATGAGAATAAATTTAATGGCAAAATATTTTTCTAAGGTTAAAAATTCAAAAAATTAAAAGTACCCCTTCGTTTGTAGACCCATGGATTTGACACTTTCTGAAGGGAATTTTCTTCTGGGTATTGGACATCTTCGACAAGGAATGGATTCCAAAATTCTCCACAGTTCGCCAAGGACTTCAGGATGAAGATTTTGATGGGCACTTGAATACTTAGCCCTCCTGCTGTGTAACGAAAAAATCTCTAAGCAAGAAAGGAAAAGAAGTGAAACAGTCACTAACATGAATTTGAAGTTGATTGTCTAGGGTGAATTTGCTCAAATTCTCTGGGAAGATAGTCTTCTTGAGCTGAGATGAATAAAATCAGTTGTCAACACCTTAATGGTGAAATAAATTTCTTGAAGAAGATGCAGTTGAAGTAACACTTTCAAAAGATGATTTTAAAAATGCATCTCTTAAATACGCCCTGGAGGAAGATGAAATTTGTCTAAGGCATTGAAATATGATGTACAGGTGTTATATGCCCAGCCTACAGATGTTGAAAAATCGTGAAGAAAGCAAAGTTGGCTAGAGAAAAACGATGAACCCTATCAGATCCAGAGATCACTCAGACCTTGGAAGTTAAAGCGTGAAAATCAGGCAAGTAAGGTGAGTTTATATTATGAGGTGTTTTGATGCTCTTCTCCTTGCTTGTTTTGCAGGGTGAACATCGAGGCCAAGGCATGATGACTTGGGGAGATGAAGCAAGTACTTGGAAGAAATGGCTAAGTGTTGAGACCTAGTATGTGCCCAACTCAAGTGGCAAAGAAGAAATGTTTTCAAAGCTCAAGATGGAGGGAAAGATGGAAACCCAAGCGTTAATGGTCACCGTCAAGTACTTCAAAATTGAAGAACAACATCAAAGAGGAAAATCATCATCAAGCAGAAGAATGAGGTTGCAGTCTTGGAATTTCAAAATGAGAACGTGCCTGCCATGCCAGAAGTTGAAGCTATTTGATCAAGTCTGCAGTCAAGGAGAAGAACAGTGGGGACACGTTTCCAGACAGGAATCTTCTAGAAGATGGTGGACATTAATTGCTTATTTATTACCCCACTCTTCTTGGTGGCGGTTTTTAGGGTTAGGGTTTATGTGACTTAATCTGAGCCCTTCATTGTAATTGAATCTGAGTCGTCCATTGGACTGGGCCATCTATAAAAGGGGCATCCCCCCCTCATTTGTATCTAGTTAGAATAGCAGAGAAAGAATGGAGAGAGATTGATAGGATAGTGGGTAGCATAGTTTGATAGTTTAGCTTAGATTGAAAAGGAAGGAAAGTCTTCCATTTGAATACTTGTAAAGAAGCCGTTGTGAACACTTTCATAATAAAAGAGTTTTCTATTAATGGTGATTCTCTTCTTTGTTATGAGAAATAGCAAGGCTTCTTCTCGTCCTTCCCACCTCACGAATCGCATAGCTTAAAGTAGCAGATTCCATTTCATGCAAGTACTTAGTGATTGTAACATGGTGCTCTCATTTGGAAGTAGAACTTCGCATTCATACCACTCAGCGAAGCCTCGCTAGCCTGCGGGTTGGCTCCTGCTGCAGAAGTCAACTGTAGAACATTGTGAACTTAACTCGATGGTTTATATGTTGCGGCTGTCAGTGGACGGTGTCTTCATTTGTTGAATTGTAATCCTAATATTTTTAGTTACCCTTTTGAAGATTGCACCGGGTTCCATGGAGGCTGTCCGGCGAGGCAAAGCAAGAGTCTCGTTGAAGTCTCATGAGAATTGATCGCCATGTCCCACGCCTTAGAGTAGATTAGAACTTTCTTATCCCATACATTTAAATTTGTCTATTTGTTAAAGGCTAGGAAACTGTAATTACCTTCCAAATCATTCAATGAAACCCTTTATTCATCAGTTGAATACTATGTGAATTTCTTGAATTAAGAATAGCACTGAGATTATCTAATAATTTAGAAGGAATTTGAGTTGAATGACGAATCTCTTTCTTTTCGTAATTTTAGTGGTTGATGGACTAAGAGAGAAGGGTAGCTATGGTGCAATCTTTATTTCAGCAGTACAAAATTATCAATAAAGTAGTCTATGTCTCACCCAAAGGGAGATGCTAATATTAGTCTAACACTTCTCCATCGGCAGTACTTCTATCAGAAGTGTATCTAAATTTTGTTTGTAAAACTCATTTTTCTCGTTTAGAGTATACATTATAGGTATTTCTGTGATTGAAATATTTACCTTGTTTTCCCATATAGAGGCGTGTGCTTTGTGAGAAGAGTAAAAGATGTTTAGCAATCAGCTACACTACCAAGCACACCTGACTATGCATTTACCAACTTCTCAAATCCAACCTTGTGTAACGCAAACCCATGAATGGCCTTGAATTTTTTTTTAAAACTAAATTGGCTTCTCAGCTTTTGGCATGTGCCTTTCACCACAATTGCAGACTTGTTTTTGAAATTAACTTTATATTCACTCGAGTAGGCATGCAGCAAATAGTGTATTTGTATGAATTTAAAATTTGAACAAAGTTATCTTCCATTAATAGGCATGCACATATATATGCAAGTAACAGTTTATCAACTCCAAACCTATGTTACTGGGTCCTTCATATTTGACCCAGGTACACATGTGGGTTTAGTACCAATCTTGGTCTAGTGCAGGTTTGTCACCGAGTATGTCCAGCGTACAACCCGAGCACCCGAGCGGTACCCTAGGTGTACCTAATAGAACCCCCGCGTATCCACAGCCGATGGGGCTAAAAAAACATTTTAAAAAGCATTTTTTTAAACAAAAAACATTTCCCAATGCCTTTGGTCACCCTAGAAAGAGGGTTTTTACAAGTCTGCAACTCGTTTCACAATCCCAAAAGGTTTTGGACTGCATTTTTTTCCTCCAAGCTACCATTGAAGGTTGCTTCATTTTTTTTTAAGGTGAGGGATATGAGGGAGTCAAGCCTACATCAATTGGTTAGGAATTGCTGCACAAAGAATATTTATCCATCAAAGGTGAGTAAATCTTTCATTTTTTTCAAGTTTTCAATAATTTTTTTGAAGATTTTTCAAGTTTTTTTTTTTTTTAATATTTTTTGTAAGTTTTGAACTTTTTTTGAACTTTGTATGTATAATAAGGGGTTATAATGTTGATAGAGTTTGGGGGCTACTCACGAGGAGGATGGAATTGCTGGGTGTTGCGACACTGCAATGGTGTGGGTTTAGCCTGTGCGTGGGATGTTGATTGGCCCGTGCAGCTAGTTGTGGCTGTGGGCAGTCTTCTTCACCGATGTGGGTGTGTGGTAGGGCTGCGATGGCCCTCTATTCTTTGTAGGCCACCTTCTTTTTGTATTCTACTTGTTGTTTTTCCTCTTCGGGTGGCGGTTGGTCCCTTTTTTGTGGGTTTTTGGTTGCTTTCTTTTAAAGAGGCTATTGTCGACGGGGATTCATCATCCTCCAGTCATGAGGAGGCTATTAATTTCCTCTTGCATGCGGTAGAGGAGTCGAAGAACAACCAATCTCAGTGATTTTGGCCAAAACCCAATGGGTGTTTGGAGAGATGTAAAGATTGCCCGGTGGTGGTGATCAACTAGATGTTGCTGAGGATGTGCTATATCTGTCTGAGCATGCGCTAATCTGCAAATTTATGGGGGTTTGAAATATTCCGAGCCAATTTTTTTCGTTTTTCAATTAACAGGTTACAACATTACAACCAAGTACCCATTAAGGTTAGAAGCTAAACCCAAACGTACGGAAACAACTCTAACCAGTATGGCGCCGATGATGGCGAGCATTGGTCAGAGGGTCTTCTACTCTAAATGCTTGAAAGGGAACTCAACGTCAAGTAAGTGCTACCCAATCCAATGCAGAGTGAGGGGCGACCATATGACGGAGTGATTACAGAAAGCAAAGCTTGAAATGAAATGCTGAAAGCTGAAACTACTCAACACCCAGAATGTGCTTGCTCACCCAGAATGGGAAGTAGCTACCATAGGGCGGAGTTGTAATTATTTCAAACTAGTACTGAAAGCAAGAACGAGTATTACAAATAGTGACAAAGCAATATTAAAGAATACTGGTCAGTACTACTGCCAGTTTACAATATATAATTATTGCCTGCAATGTCAATATATCAGATTCTTTCCAGATGGAGTATTCAGAAATATATCTGCTACAAGCTCTAAGTAAACCACAATGCCAAATCCAAATCAGAAAATGCAGATTGCTAGAACTGTCATAATCAGATCTGCACTTTTATCATATGACCAGCAGCTTACAAAATGGAAGAATTGTTCATAACTCCCTTAATAAACATCCAATTTATATACCATAAATTGCAATGCACTTGGAGAACCTAGGCGACCAATACTGAATCCTTAAACTGATCAAAATGCAACAATTTCAATTTGCATGAATCCCAAGACAGCACCCAAAAGGTACGGCCCCAGCAGAAATTCGACTTTACTTTAAAAATTCCACACTTTGCTATAAATCCTGAAATTCTAGATGAAGATTCGCCCTTGACAAACTATTGAAAAGAGATGATACCCAGAACTATATTTTTTGTCCTTTTTGAGATATGAGTAAAAACATGGATCTGCTGTATCTAAAATGCAACTTTGGAAAACCTCTAATATGCAGAAATCAGAAACTAAAGAATTACAATGATGTTTACAATGCACTAAATCAAATGAACTCACAAATCTATCTTAAATCACCACTAGTCGTTGTGTTGCAAGCAAGAAGCGATGCCCAAGCTAGGAGGCCTTCATTCCTCGAAGCAGTTCCAGAGCCAATCCGGCAGCATAACAGTATAGTCGACCAAAGATGTGAAATGATGCTCCAAGACTCCTTTTTATAATTCTCCAGTTGACTTCTCAAAACCCTAAAATCCACTTTTAGGTCAAAACCCTAATCTCCTCAAAGATGGTGTCCCACCTTTTCAAGCACTTTCTCTTTTAATAATATTTTAATCTTTCTTGGAAAAGGCGTCCATTTTGAACTTTAATCAAAACTTCATAAAAGAAATAATTAACCCTCTTAATGAAGCGCCACCCTCAAAAGGCCACCTTTTAAAAAGACTTTAAGTGATTAAGCTAGGCTAAGGGGGGGAGTCAACGTTAAATTATAACATTAAAACGTGACTTCAATAAAATTAGCCCAACTTATTTCTCCAACTGCGCCCCGAAGCCATTAATGAACAAGCCAACCAATCAAACTGACATAGGAAGTCAACCAAACTGAATCCAACTGAAAATCTGCCAAAAATAGAATTTACTAAAAATAGTAAATTCCAGAAAATGCTCTGAATGCCGAGATGAACATACCACTGCGAAGCTCTCTGAAAACCCAGAAAGAATCCGCCATTGAATCCACCATCTCTGAGCAATGACCTCCTCAAAAATAGGAAACCCTAATTTTACCTTTCGACTAGCCTTCGGGTTTCCAGAAAAAGGCCAACGGTCACTGTGAAGATCAGGTTTGAGAAGGGGACATTACAGGGTTCGATTTCTTTGCCTTTTCTAGAGAATTGGGTCTGCAACAACTGGAACCCTGAAGGAGACTTGGAAATCATTTTGGGAGCTAATGGTTAATTTTTTGTGGTCTTCTCTCGAATTGTCGATCATAATGCGGTTTTCGAAGGGGGTCCGTATTTTCACAATCAGGCGGGAATTTTCATCAAACCATGGCATCTGGGGTTTGATCTATCTAAAGAGCTTCCATCAAGGATTCTTGTTTGGACTCGCCTACCTCGCCTTCCAATGGAGTTTTGGCATAAGGACATCTTGCACTCTACTGTTGTTGTTCTGGGGAAGCCCTTGGGGCCCTCCTGTTAGACTCTGGATCAAAGGGTAACTTCTTTTGCTCATTTGTGTGTGGAAATTAATTTAAATAACCCTCTACTGGAGTTTTGTTGAAATTAGGCTAGAAGGTATGTATTGGATTCAATAGGTGGATTATGAAGCACTACCTTTTTGATTTCGTACTTGCCATGAATATGGGCATTTGCAAAGGAATTGCCCCAAGCTGCGTGCTAAAACCCATCAGCCTCAACCAAGTGTGCATGCAAATAACTCTAATGCAAAAGTCAAAGCTCCGATTCAAAATGAGGAGCCTGATTCAAATGGGTTTATACCTGTGAAATCTTGATCGAGAGAAAAGGTGCCAAACCACCAAAACAAAGCCTCGCTTAGAGAAGCCTCTAGTAACAGATTTGACGTGCTTGAAAATTCAATGGAACATGATCTCAGCTTTGGGACTCAGGTTTTTCAAGGTTTAGATCTGACAGGTCAATCCACTCTGTGCCATCCTCCACCAACTGACATGCATGAGGCCTCAAAGGAAGGAATTGCTCCCTCTTTGTCCCCAACTGATCCAAATGTTTTTGGGCAAGAGAATGTGATAATTCCAGTGGATGATTCGATTCCTAATTCTTTGGAGGAGCATCCTCAGGTGCACACAGATACTGATGGGTTAAATGAGTTGGAAACTGATGCTGGAACTAAAGATGATAGTAAGAAGAAGAATGGGCCTCTTCTAGGCATCCATCAGAAGAGTTTAAAGAAAGTGACTGGTGATAAGATGGCTAAAGTAGGAAGGAAGAAAGACTTGGAGAAGATGAAGATTATGGGAGAATCTTTGGTGGAAGTTGATGTTGTTAAGACATTGGACTCCCACTTTGCTTCCTCTCATAAATGATTGTGATATCCTGGAATGTTAGGGGTTTGGGTAGCATCCCTAGACAAAAGGCTACCCGTGATTTAGTTCGTGATCATAAACTGGATATTCTCTTCATTCAGGAGACCAAGCTCCCTGTTGAAGATATGATGAAGATTGCTCCTAAAATCTAGAGGGGTTATTGCCAATGTGTTGGATCTCTGTAATATCCCCTACCCCTGTGGCAAAAGAAGAATCAGATTTTGTATCTCAGTTGAAATATACTAAGACATTGCTCAAGAAGTTCAAGATCAAAGATTGCAAGTCTGTGTTGACAGGAAGGGAAATAGAATTGCAACTTTCTAAACATGATCCATCGCCTTAGGTGAATGCTACTCTTTATCGCTAGCTGATTGGGAGAATCATTTATCTAACCTACACTAGACCAAATATCAGGTATGTTGTCAATTACCTTTCAATTTTTATGTTAACTTAAGGTTTCACAATAGAAAGTAGCAGAATAAGTTTTGTGATACATTTGTAGTGTAGTAGAGTATGGTTTAAATTATAAACATAATGAACATTTTTCTTTGAAAGGATACATGAATGCAAGCTATGCAAGATATTTGGATGATAGGAAGACTACTTTTGGCTTTGTTTTCTATTTGGGATCCACTCTACTATCATGGGGTAGTAAAAAGAAAACAACTATTGGCTCTTCCACAGAAGTAGAATATTGCACCACAAGTGAAGTTATGCATGAAGCAATATGGTTGTTTGCAACAATCAAAAAAGTGTCAGAAGCTTGTTCATAATCCAATATTTCATGAATGCACTAAACATATTGAGGTTTAGTGTCACTACATCTGCAAGCATGTACAACAATAGAATATTCAACTCTAATTTTGTTCCACTTAAGAGCAGTGTGTAGATATTTTCAATAATCTCTTTCTGATGTAAACTTTGAAGCTTTCTAAAGCTTCTTGACTTGTACTCTTGAAAAAAAGATGCACTAAGGAGGATTGTTAGAATAAATAAATAATGACATATTGCATTATTGTATTGAAAGTAACAATAATAATATATTTTTTGGTTACTTGATCAGTGATGTCTTGACCAACAATATTCTCATTGTATTTAATCGACCTTTGATGAATAATCCAGTGCTCAATGCTTCCTGATTTCATTACAAAGCCTGTGGAAATATGAATACTAGCATTGAACAATGTAGAAGTTTCACTGAATAAGATCTACCTTGTACATAAGAGTACCTTGGATTGCTCTAACGAATATGTGACTGGGTATATTGCCATCGATACAATAAATGTTAAAGACGTCAGGTTCAAGTCCACCCATGAAATTGTAAAAGCCACCTGACATTTGCTTATGCTTCACTTCATGGGTTCTCTTGAACCTCCTTTTTCTCGAGGCATCCTCAGATAGTAATTCTTCACTCAATTTTTAATAGATAATATTCTAACCTTCTCAAAAAAAGCATTTGAAAAAAACAAATAACATGTCATATGCAAAGGGTAGCTTATCAAATGCAAGTTTTGTATAAAAGATACATTGCTAGAAATTTCATCATAAAAACAGAATGCAAAGTTGCAAACAAGATAGCTTGAAAGAAAATAATATTGTGTTTGACAAATTTATATTGAACTGTATTTTTTATTTAACTAGCCATCTTAACATAAAATAAAGTTAAAATCAAATCAAATGTAACAAAAATTTAAATATAAAACACAGACTTATCATTTGCCGAGCCATAGGCCTGATCAAGTCGTAAAATTTCTGATCGTACTTTACTTGAAACACCATCAGCTCCAACTAGAAGATCAAATTCAACTTCAATTTCATCCATATGAGCTTTACCTGAGAGACAAAACAAATATTATACCCATCGTATCCTTAACACCTCTTTAAAATGCAGAATCTGAATAGACTACAGATAACATAAGGTGAAGCAAAGACACAGTATTAAAACAGAACCCAACTCAAATAAGAATGAATATGTGTTTACATTTTGAGCTTACCTTGATCAGTAGTTTCAGAATCACTGCTGTACTTTTGATTGCAGCAAAATTTGGCTGTGCTCTTTTTGTCATCTATTGATGAAAGCTCCCATCCAAAATAAAGAGTGAGATTCTCAGAAACTCTGTGAAAAAACATGTATAGCTTCAATGTGGAGAACAGCTACATATCATTACAACAGCAAAAAGGATTTAATGTGGTGCATTAATTTTAGTTATTCAAGCATCAACTATTGTGATACAAAAGCTATTGTATTCAGAAATAGCTCAAGCTTGCCACACAAACAGAGATTGTTTAATACACCCCATTTTAGTTCCAACCAATATCATGCAGTTCTAGTTTTTCATAAAATTGGCCTTACTTCATATTTTGTATGTAATTTCAAGGGGTGTACCTTTCAAGAAGACTTTGCTGCAGAAAAGCCACTAATCCATTGCGGCTTGCTACATAGCTTTGTATGCCAGGTCCACTGTAATAATCCATTTTCATCTGTAAGAAGAAGAAACATCCAGAATAATAGCTATTTAATTAGGGATTTTATGCTAATCTTCTTTTGGAAAAGCAAAAGTATTTTACAACCAGTAGCTAGACACAGGATTAAAAAATTAATAAATATAGTTGGATGAACAGAAAACATCAATATCAAGTTCCATGGCTCCTTGTTCTGCCTCCTATCTCTGTCTGCCTTCTGCACTTTTCAAAAACACAACTTTGTTCAAATTAATAACATTTCAGGTTAATTCGTAAATTGTTTACAGAGAAAGGACATACATTTGTATCTGTAGCACTCTGAAATATTCCGAGCCAAATTTTTTTACTTTTTCAAATTGCAGATTACAAACCAATGCACCCGTTAAGGTTAGCAGCTAAACCAAAACGTGCTGAAGCAACTCTAACCAGAATGTACACCAGGATCCCGATGTGGGCAAGGTGTGAGCATTGGTTAGAGGATCTAAATCAAAATACTTATGCAAGAACTCTAACCAAGAATGGCGCCGATGATGGCGAGCATATGGTCAGAGGATCTTCTACACTAAGTACTGAAAGGGAACTCGACACCAAGTATGTGCTACCCAATCCATTATGGAGTTGAGGCGACCATATGGGGGAGTATTACAAAATTATAATGCTTGAAAGAAATAACTGAAATGCTGAAAGTACTCAACACCCAGAATGTGCTTTCTAACCCAGAGTGGGAAAGTAGCTACCATAGGGCGGAGATGTAACTATTACAAAACAACTTCACAATGAAAAGTGAGCATTACAAATCAGAATTGAACAAGCTTGAGAATTACTGCCAGTACTACTGTCAGTTTACAAAATGAAGATCCTTCGCCTGTCAAGAGCATAGGAATTTGAAAGATTAGCATTACATCATATAAGAACTCTCCGTGGCTTGATTAGAGATGCCGGTTCAATAAATCTCTCAATGATCAAATAATAATTCTGTTTTTCCACAAATCTGCACTTTTAAATTAAAAACCAGCAACCTAGGAATTCACTCATATGCTCATATCTCTCTCATTTCTCACCCAAATGATCTCAAATCTGATGCAATAGACCCTCAAAATGATGGCGCCTAACTTAGTAATAAGAAATGGCATCTAAAAATGGTTATTAATTACTGACACGAATCCCAACGCACTCTAGAAAGTACGGCCTTCAAGGAATGACGGATTTGCATTATAAAATCATAAGCTTCGTATTAAAATCTGCAAATATTCATGAAGGGTCGCTTCCAACAGAGAAAACCAATGAGACAATACCCAGAACGACTCTTTGTGTATTTTATGACTTATGATTAAAAACATCAATCTGCTACAATGAATGTGCAACTCCAGAAAACCACTAATATGCATAAAACTGATTTACATATCCTCACAAAGACTAAAAATGCAGAAATCTCACAATAAAACATTCAAACTACACTATCTCACCACTAGTCGCTATCTTTCAAGCGAGAAGCAATGCCCAAGCTAGGAGGCCTTCATTCCTCGAAGCAATCCCAAAGCCAATCCGGCAGCATAACATTCCTGTAGATAAAAGATGCCAAATGATGATCAAAGTCTTCCTTTTATAATTTCTCGTTGACTTCTTGAAACCCTAAACTCCCCTTCAAGTCAAAAACCCTAATCTCTTGCAAAGATGGCGTCCATTTCCTTCAAGCTCAATATTGACTTTTAAATAAAATCAATACTTTAATAAATGCGTCCACTTTATAGCTTGATTTGACTTTGGGTAAAATATAAAATATAATATAATCTTCAATGAAGGCGCCACCCTCAAAAGACCACTTTTCAAAACAACATAAAGTCAATAGACTAGGCCAAGGGGGTCAACGTTAAAATATAACATTAAAACGTGACTTTTAATTAAATAGCTCAACTTATTTCTCCAACTGTGCCCCGAAGCCATAAATAAGCAAGCCAACAGATCAAACTGAAGCAAGAAGTCAACCATGCTGAACCCAATTGAAAACTGCCAAAAATAGAATTTACTAAAAATAGTAAATTCCAGAAAATGCTCAGAATGCCGAGATGAACATACCACTGCGAAGCTCTCTAAAAACCCAGAAAGAATCCGCCATTGAATCCACCAACTTCGAGCAAAGACATCCTTAAAAATAGGAAACCCTAATTTACCTTCCGACTAGCCTACAGGTCTCCGGAACAGGCCAACGATCACTAAAAAGGTCAGGTTTGAGACGGGGACATTACAGTCCACCCTTCCCAAAATTGCTTGTCCTCAAGCAATGCCACCACATCTCCAAAAATTTTAAAAGTAATCCATACCCAAACAAGTATGATCCCAGGTTCCCAAATCCGTCTTAGGAAGGACCCACCATGCCGATGCTGCACTACTCTGATCACATCCGTGAAAACATCATGCCAATGTTGCACTACCCTTCCTTGTAACTCCAAAGTGTTACCTTCCATGTTACCCAAATTGAAAGATCTTAAAGGACTGAGATCAATAACATGCAACATCTCATGTCCACGATGCCCCGAATCAACAGTATCAACGACACCGCTGTCAATCATAATTCTAGGCAAGAAGAAGGATAGGATACTCAACTCAAAATCTATCTCCTCAGCATACCTCCATATGGTAACAAACGAAGTCATGACTGCAAATGTGACATCTTCCAATCTTCTTGCAAGGAGGAACGCAATCCTTTGCAAGAGCTCAACAAATTCATACTCATGTCTCCACAGGGAGCTACTATGCCGCATCTGAATTATACTGATACCACCACGAAGACTACAGAAAACTCTCCTAGTTCCAACCTCATGAATCTCAAAGTGATGAATCAAAACAAGTGGTAGTTCGCTGTCCTGAACCAACAATGAGAGAGAACTATCAAAGTTAACATCACAAGCCTCCATAAGATGAACCCCAAGAATAGAGTTGATGTGAAGGAACAAATAGTCTCTGCGGTTCAAGGCTAAAGTCAGCGAAGAGCAATCTGATTTTAGTACTTCACACAAGAAATAACAGCAGCACCAAAGAAATTCCCAAGTGTGAGTGTATGAGATGAGCATAGAGTTGCAAGTTAATCCCTCAAAAATGGTAGGAAAACATACTAGAGCAATCTCCAACTGAAAACTACCACCTCTTTGGCAAGTAGTGAAAGACAAACTCTTCCAAATGAGAGTAACTCCACAAGTAAAGTGGTTGGTATGCCTCCAACCAGCAAACACGTGTCTCAAAATCTGCCCTTGTATTAGCCGAAAGTCACTCCCAGGAGCAACCAACTGTTCATCTTTCCAACCCATACTCAAAATTTCTCTCCAATCCATTTGTTGATGAACAAATGGAGCCATCAAGTGGTTGGTGAAGAGAAGGACAACACCCAAAGGTCTTAAAATTTGATAACTAACCCACCAAAAATTCCTCTTTCCACAAGCCATAAACTCCATCAACCCAAGTTGAGAATCCCAAGCATGGATACCCAACCGAAAGTGATTTTCAACACACTGAAAATAGAATTCAACACAACCCCAAGTGCTGGTCAAAACCAAGTGCATACTCCTAAAATATGCATTCCCTCTGATTAACCTCTGAAACCAATCCATGAGAGCTTCAACAACACTGGAGCATGAAACATAAGATGACTTCAAATTCAATTCCCAAAATAGACTAACATCACTCAACCCAAGGAATGGATTGACAAGAGTGCAAACACCATGTTTTGGTTCATCTTCCATCACAAAAAGAGGATTATCATAAGTTTCCTCATCATCCTCTTCAAAGAGAGGATTGTCAAAAACTTGAAAGTTATTCCTTCCATCTTGCTGATCCAAATCTGCACTTGCAACTTCAGTCCTTCTTGTGAGACCTTCTAGGTCAAACTCCTCTCGAAGACTATCAAGCTCACCAATTACTTGCTTGATTTCTTCGGCTCTATGTGCATTCTCTTGCTTCGTGAAAAATTTGAAATCAGCAAACTGATTTCCTACCTCCATTAATGCCATTTGAGTTTCTTCTAATGTAGCCTTTGTTGATTCAAGCTCCAAAGAAAGTTCATCGAACTTCCTCTCTCTATCTTGAGAAGCACAAATGGTCTTCTTTGCAACTTCAATGGCATGATCACAATCTTCAATCAAGTGCATGTACTCGGACTTCAAGGTTACCAAAGAGTTTCTGATAAGTTGCAAATTGGAAAGAGCAACTTCATCTTTCACTCCTCTTTGTCTCACTTCAAGTTGGGCCTTCCAGTAAAGCTCTTCAACCAAGATAAGTGTGTGATCAAACAAGGATAGAGTATGCACTTCCTTGTCAACGGACACCTTGAATTGTCTTTCCCACTCATAAGAATGCGAAGATGGTGAACTGCTGATAGGCTGCAACTGAAAAGCAAACCCCTGTCCCTTGTCTTTGCTGCCCTCAATGCTGCTCCAACATTCTTGTACTTCACCATCGACTAGTGGAGAATGCTCATTGTCATAAAAAGCATCATACTTCACAAATTCTTCAGCACAATGCTTGCAATCAGCTTCACGCATTGAAAAATCAGATTTGTGTTGAGTAACACCTTCAAACTCTACATCTTCAAGAGCCATATGGTCTTCTAGCTCTTCTTCTTCATTAACGTCTCCTTGGTCAAACATTATCGCAGCATCAAACTTGATCAATGGATCATAATTGTCCGCTGTTCGGAAAGTTTTTGTAGCAACATAATCTTCTTCAAAGACAACTTCTCCTCCAAGGGCTACCTCATAGTTTTCCATGCAATTTGGTTCTTGTTCTTCATCAGGATCAAAGGGAAACTTATCCCACACAGGTTCTTTAACATAACTTGATGCCAACACACCCGGATCCCAAATGCCAAGGGGTTGACTGAGATGATCAACAGGAAGAGGTTTTTCATGCTTCACTGGAAGTATTAACTCAATGAATAAGTCAGCTCCTGAATCTCTTAAGCTGATATCTTCAAAAACATTTTCCTCCAATGGTTCGGTTTGCTGGTCAAACCCAAGTCCGACAATGTCACCACCGAAAGGGAGTGAAGAATCTTCGATGCTTGTTGTTTCGAAAACTTCACCTTCATTATCTTTTATGGAACCATCATGAGAAAGTATGTCGCTGATTTCTTCAGGTGGAACTTCTTGGGAAGTTGAGACAGCAACAAGAGTAAAATCTTTCATCATCAAATCTTCAATATGATCTTGCATGAACTCCGTAGAGTCATCACCAACATCATCACTACAGTCTTGGTCATAAGCTGGTTCTACGACATCACTAGCATTTTTTCCATCTTGTACTCCTTCAACGAACTCATCCCACACAACAGTACTACTAAAATTTTCTGTGAAGTCATTTCTCTTAGGACCTCCATGGGCTGAATCCAAATTAGGATTCAAGACTGCTGCTATGTTTGATCTTCATCACTTGCTATCACATGCAAGTCTCGGAAAGTATTGTGGGGCTCTTCCACACATTCTTCAACTGACAAAGTTTCATCAACATGCTTGTTTGTGGGCTGCAATTCACAAATAGACACTTCATCTTCTTCCTTCTTTGATCCTTCAACCAAAACTTGTTCTGCTTCCCTTTTTATCATTTTCCTGATGTGGTCCACCATCTCCGACTTTTCGGGCTTCAGAAACGCCACACAATTCAAATGGGTATCAAATGAAACATTGTTCCTATAATCATCTGGCATGTTTTGATATTGCTCACGGAGTATGGCAGCCTCATGTTCACATTGTCTTTTGTACTGTTTGGCATACTCAATGAAATCTCTTGTGGCCAAACTAACCTTTCCTTCCTCAAATGCCATAATCGAATCTGACTTCTCACGATTACTGAACAAACGATGATACATCTTTGAAACTTCTGAAAACTGATCTAAGCTCGGTTCTGACCTCTGGTGAAGAAACTGATTTCTCTATCACTCAACTGTCAACTGAACTTTGATGGGCACAGGATGGCAGGATCTTGGCTCTGATACCACTGAAATATTCCGAGCCAAATTTTTTTACTTTTTCAAATTGCAGATTACAAACCAATGCACCCGTTAAGGTTAGCAGCTAAACCAAAACGTGCTGAAGCAACTCTAACCAGAATGTACACCAGGATCCCGATGTGGGCAAGGTGTGAGCATTGGTCAGAGGATCTAAATCAAAATGCTTATGCAAGAACTCTAACCAAGAATGGCGCCGATGATGGCGAGCATATGGTCAGAGGATCTTCTACACTAAGTACTGAAAGGGAACTCGACACCAAGTATGTGCTACCCAATCCATTATGGAGTTGAGGCGACCATATGGGGGAGTATTACAAAATTATAATGCTTGAAAGAAATAACTGAAATGCTGAAAGTACTCAACACCCAGAATGTGCTTTCTAACCCAGAGTGGGAAAGTAGCTACCATAGGGCGGAGATGTAACTATTACAAAACAACTTCACAATGAAAAGTGAGCATTACAAATCAGAATTGAACAAGCTTGAGAATTACTGCCAGTACTACTGTCAGTTTACAAAATGAAGATCCTTCGCCTGTCAAGAGCATAGGAATTTGAAAGATTAGCATTACATCATATAAGAACTCTCCGTGGCTTGATTAGAGATGCCGGTTCAATAAATCTCTCAATGATCAAATAATAATTCTGTTTTTCCACAAATCTGCACTTTTAAATTAAAAACCAGCAACCTAGGAATTCACTCATATGCTCATATCTCTCTCATTTCTCACCCAAATGATCTCAAATCTGATGCAATAGACCCTCAAAATGATGGCGCCTAACTTAGTAATAAGAAATGGCATCTAAAAATGGTTATTAATTACTGACACGAATCCCAACGCACTCCAGAAAGTACGGCCTTCAAGGAATGACGGATTTGCATTATAAAATCATAAGCTTCGTATTAAAATCTGCAAATATTCATGAAGGGTCGCTTCCAACAGAGAAAACCAATGAGACAATACCCAGAACGACCCTTTGTGTATTTTATGACTTATGATTAAAACATCAATTTGCTACAATGAATGTGCAACTCCAGAAAACCACTAATATGCATAAAACTGATTTACATATCCTCACAAAGACTAAAAATGCAGAAATCTCACAATAAAACATTCAAACTACACTATCTCACCACTAGTCACTATCTTTCAAGCGAGAAGCAATGCCCAAGCTAGGAAGCCTTCATTCCTCGAAGCAATCCCAAAGCCAATCTGGCAGCATAACATTCCTGTAGATAAAAGATGCCAAATGATGATCAAAGTCTTCCTTTTATAATTTCTCGTTGACTTCTTGAAACCCTAAACTCCCCTTCAAGTCAAAAACCCTAATCTCTTGCAAAGATGGCGTCCATTTCCTTCAAGCTCAATATTGACTTTTTAAATAAAATCAACACTTCAAATAAATAAGCCTTCAACCTCATCTAGTATTTCTATGTCACCCAAATTGCACGTTTATATTAGTTTGTGTACCACAACATTTAAGGCTTGAGGAAAAACTTTAAAAAAATGTATGAAAAAGCTTATGAAGCAAGAAAAATTTAGATTCAAGATCAATTAGAAGTTTTAGAGTAAAGTAATTTTAGATCTATGGATGAATATCTTATTAGTTATAATAATAAAAGCAGAAGTCCTTTAAAATTTTATCTTTTCTTACCCCATAGTGAGTCTTGCCTTCAGAAAATAATGAGTTTCTACATAATCAACCTGATTTTTCAGTTAAAAAAATCTAGGGTTAGGATTTCTTTTTCTGATTTTTTCAATGCTAATTCAATATTTCCCCTAACCATAACCCGATTTTCTCTTGATAAATTGAAAATCCTTTATCTTTTGGTTTGTCAAGTTATTCCCATGAAAGACTTTTGCTACTATTCATTTAAATTCTCTTTCTAAGTCAATCCAAGGTCCTTCCAAATATTTATTACTACTATACATTCTCAACTTGCTCCTCTCTAAAGATGAACTTTTGAAGTCTTTTGCAATTTATTTCAACAACAAGAAGCAAAACTCATTCAATATGGTAGTCTCTTAAAGTGGAAATCATGTTCTTATTTCTTAATACCAATTAAAGAAGCAAAATAAACATAATTATCATCAGCCTAAAACCTCTCATAATAATGGTCAGAGAAAATTCACTTACAATTATTGTGGGAAGAATGGTCATGATAATTCAAAATGCTTTAAAAGATCAAAAGATATTCAATAATAAAAATGACGTAAATAAGTTTAGTCCTAATAGATGTTTACTGCTCTGTTTGATAAAATAAATACATGAACTAATAATAGAGATGACAATGCATACTAGATAAATGAGTAAAATATATCTTTATTCGCACATGGAATTATTACAGAAAAAGACCAAAGATGGTCAGCCAAGGATCAGAGTCAATCCGACTAGATCATACTACTTTCCTTGATGATAATACTACTTTCCTTGATGATACACTATCTATATAAAGGACTTGACGAGTGCCAATCAGAACACAACCATCAATCAACCGACGCTTATAACTTCCTGAAGCCGAAAACCAATTAATACATAGTCGGATAACCAATTTTATCAAAAACAAAATAGACATTGTACACCGACTACATCATCTCCCCCAAAATAAAAAGTTGTCTTCTAGACAACAAGTAAACATCAAGTAACATTAGGGAAGACTTGTCAAACTGATGACAATATTGTAGACAAGGACCTGTAAAAAAACTTGGAAATGTGCTTTGCAAACTCGAACATGGAGTGTACTTGGCAAATCAAATGAGTACAATGGGGGTTTGGGGGCAACGCCCCCAAAGGGGTCAAGGGGCAATGCCCCTTACAAGGGTTTGGGGGCAACACCCCCAACAGGGTCAAGGGGAAATGTCCCTTATAAGGATCTAGGGACAAT
Organism: Sequoia sempervirens; assembly: GCA_007258455.2. Lineage (NCBI taxonomy): Eukaryota > Viridiplantae > Streptophyta > Pinopsida > Cupressales > Cupressaceae > Sequoia > Sequoia sempervirens. Next base: position 19,839 of record VDFB02191217.1, read on the forward strand.
GCCCCTAGTGGGGTCGAGGGGCAAAGCCCCTGCCACCAAGCCCAATTTAAGACCTTCAAAGCCACACAAAACTTCATGGCGTACATTATTTTCATGATTTTTTAAAAAGCCAAAAACAATATTGACAAAGCCAAAAAATAGAGATTTTGGAGTGTTTGACGAACGTATGATGGAAACCAAGGAAGAACGTTGTTGTATGATGGTTGATGGTCATGCGACATCGACCACCACAACCTTACGATTTTGAATTGTTGATCGTATGATGTGGATGCAAAGTGATTGTCGCCCAAGGAAGAGCATACAGTTGCTAGCAAGAGAGGACCATGCAATGTAAGATGTTAGGATCTTTTGTGTGTGTCGTACGCTATACCCAAGTCGTACAATAGGACTGTCAATAGGTTGTACGTTGGGATTGCAAGGAACTCATACGACATATGGTGGAAATCTGGCAATGATTGACGTATTGTGAGGAAATTTGTGCACGTTGTACAACGAGAATTTATTGCAAGACCATGTCCTACGAGGAGGATGATGCCATACAATGGAGAGGTGTGGTTGTACGATGGGAGGATGCCTTAGTCTACAAGGAAAATTTTGGATACTAGTCGTACTATAAGTGAATTTCCAAGTCGTACGATGAAGGGCGAAGGTCATACATTGAATGGTGTTAGTTGTACGCTGAATGGTGCAAGTCATATGCTAAATTGTGTAAGTTGTATGCTGAATGGTGTAATCCATACACTGAATGGTGTAAGTTGTCCTCTCCAAACTCGTTGTACATTGCACTTGGTCCATCTAAGACTTGGATGCAAATGTCATACAATGTGATAATGATTTAGCCATCCAATGGAAACATTACGCCTACACCACACTCTGTGATTTGAAACAGTCTGTATAGTGAATGAATGTCGTCTATTGACCCTTATGAATGGTCGTATGGTGTAATTAGAAGTGGATCGTACTGTATGAGCAAGAAGTGAATTTTGTATGGTGAATGAATCTCCTACCATGGACCTCCATACGATTTGCACACATAGCTTCTTGTCAGGTCGTACAATGTACTCAGCGAGTTTTCCAACTAAGGGAAACTATAAAATGTGCATAAAATAGGGATGTCGTAGGATTTGCTTTGTTCCCTTCATCAAGTAAAGAAATACTTTATACTGTCGTACTGTGAGTTTTGTTCCCTTCGTTAAATGGATATGTACTTTTTGTTGTACCATATGGAGGAATTGAGGGAACTGTTGCATGGTGTGAGGACCTTTTAATGTAATCGGGTTTTATAGTCAAGATTTTTAATATAGTCAAGCCTTTTATGTAGTCAAGGCTTGTAATCAACCTTTTTCATATACTTTGAGATGTACCGTTAGTAATTTTGCATTCTTCTGCAAAGTTGGATACCTCTACTACAATTGTTGTCTTTTTCGAACCATGGATTATGTCCGGCACATATAAATTTTCCAACTTTTCAAAATCCATTTTCATCAATTGCTCTTCACTAAGAGTTGTTGCTTTGAGAAAACTACAACTTGACGAAAATACCTCATAGTCCTCCATTTACCAATGAAATGGGTTGTGGAGAGAATTCATTTCATCCTCTCAGCATGACTGTAATTCTAGAATCCCTTAGTAATTCGGATCAATCAAGCCTCGATTATGCTTCTCTATCTATTCTTCTTCAAAGTCCAAATCTAACGAATCGGAGGAAGTTGCCTCCTCACTTATGGCTTGGTTGTTTAAATCAATTACATAATTTTGGCCCTTGTTTTAAATTGGGATTGTATTCTTTTTCCAATTGTGATCGATTTTGACTACTACCAACCAACCCAACCTAACAATGCATCATGTGTTTTCTTCCTTAATGAAATGACCACAAAGTTCAACAAAACATTATGGGTTCCAATAATTACCTTTTGTCCCATTAAAACTCCAAGTAACTTAATACCTAGTTCATTTGCGCTCACTAGTTGAAAAGTTGGCAACCAAATGGTCGGCTTGCTGAGACTTCTCCAAGTGTCGTGGAAGTACGTTCACGCCAGACCCGCCATCAACAATTATATTGGTGAGATTCCTTCCAAGGAACTCCATATTCACCGTCGGTTTCTTTGTCGTGTTAACTGTCAATAATATTGGATCAATCACTTGGTTGCCCGATAGAGGAGGTTCAGTTATTGGATCTCATTCTCCACCAATACAATAGCATTTTGAATTTCAGGAATACTTTGTAATAAATCCACTACTTTAACTGGTATGGTAGTTTGAAGTACTTGCCTTGTCATAATTTTTTTGGATTGTAATTGATTTGTTACCATCCTTGCATTTGCATTTGAGTGGTCTTGTTCATTATCCATAGAAATCTCCACTTCGTCCCTTGCTTCACGAAGCCTTTCTTTTTTTGTATGTGGGTCCGACTATGTAGCCTTCTTTACTTGGGTGCGAGTAACAACCAATACTTCATTATGCCTTACATCAATCATGTTGACACTAGCCTTCTGCTTCAAACATCCAGTGTCTTTCTGGTTTCTAGGTCCACACCATTTGCACAATAATTGCATTTTGTCTTGCTTGTTCTAGCAATCTCTTGCAAAGTGTCCCCATTCACTACATTGTTAGCATTGTATGATAGAGAGTCCTTAGGGGTCATACTGTATTTGGCTTCGTCCTCTTTGATTTTGATAACTTCCTACAAATGCATTCTATGGCTTCGATGGAGTGGACTCCTCTCCTTGCGTAAAGAGTACTTGTGTACTCCTATTCTTCCAATTGTATGAGCACTCCTTTATTGAAAGACCCATAACCTAGAAAATCTCACAAACATCTTTCTAGGACAGTTACCTTTTGTGTGCCCCTCAATTTTGCACTCAGTACACCATAGTTCTTTAGTTTCTTTGTTGGTTTCTTTCTCCACCCTCAATTCTTTCATCATTGGGAGCATGTCCCTCCAGCGTACTTGTATCATTTCTGATTCATCGTCATTATTGTCATCCGAACTTCCATCTCCCTCTGTTTTTCTTTACTATGCAAGGACATTTGATCTTCACTTTCTATGTCCATTTCCCAATTGTAGGCTTCTAAATAGGAAGAGGATGATACTAGCTTGATGCAAGGGTGGGACACACACAACCCTCTCACAAAATCTTTCAACATCAACAACAGCAAAAATGATGTTAAAATTTGCAACAACAGATTTGATCTTCTATATTCAACTTGCAACAATATTTCACAACATCAATGAAATCTAATTACATAAGTTGTTGCAGCCATACAGGCTAAACCATTACAAAATAGATTTGAATCTTCTATGTGACAGAAAACAACATCAAAGACAAGCTACAGATTCTTCTTCTTCAAATCATCTTCCTGCACTGTGAAATTGACTCTTTAATCTGCATTCTTCAATGACCAACCCTGTTGATCTTCAACCATGGATATCATAATCCATTTGTTGCTGCAACATACCTTCAAACCTACAACAAAAGTGTCTTTTTCTTTTTCTCCAAGAAAATCCACGCCTCCCCTGTCTCCTACCAAAAATTTGGAATAATGATATCCTTGAAATTGTCAAGTCACCTTCATTAATGCATCCACTACCTCATTTTCCTGTAATTCCCATCTCCCACGCCCAACCTGAAAAAAATGCCTTGAAAATGCATGGAAAAAAATATTAAATGCTCAAAAAGCATAATCAAAACCACTCCCAAGAAATTGCCAAAAATAAGTGACAACTTGGATTCACAATGATGTCGAGCATGGTTTAATCTCTACCCAGTGGATGCAGTGGACATGTGGTTGGGAATTTTACAGATTGATTTGGAATCCCGGCATTTAGATGACAGGCCAGAGTATTCGGGTGGGGATTGCTTGGGGACAAGCAATCTTGGGGAGGGCGGACTATAATGTCCTCTTTTCCCAGGCAGTGGTCAGTCATGGTGGTTAGCCTATCAGTTGGGTTCCCGTAGGCTAATACGGTGGATAGGGAGCTCTTTCGGGGGTCTTGTGACCTTTTGGAAAGTCTATGTGGCATTTTAGGAGCTTGGAGCCAATTTCCTATTTTTTAGGAAGGTACTGATAGTTCACCTGTGACCACCTGGAGCTTGTGGAGCCTGGCAAGGGGCCTTATGAGCCATTTTAGATGATCAGAGACAGTTTCCTACTTTTTAGGGGAATCCTTACTTTTTAGGAGGAAACTGGCAATTGGCTTGCTTTGTTCAGACATCACCCCGGGATCAATTGCAGCAACAGCTTCTAGTTGGAGTGATCAGGTGATGGTCTCAACATGTTAACTTTAATATTTTAATTTAATAAAGTCATTAATTCTTAAATCACTTTATAATATTTTAATAAAGTGATTATTTAAAGGGGACTTTATTATTAAAGGTGATATAAGGGTTAAATGGAAATTAATAAAGTGATCTATTTAATGATGCTTTATTAATTTATTATATTAAAAGGGAGACATAAGGACTTTATTAAAAAGGGTTTTAAACGATTCTATAAGTATACTTTATAATGAGTTAAAGTGTCATTTTAAAAAGGGAGATATAAGTGATTTTTAAAGTACACTTTATATTATGAAGTTGTGCACCAAATTAAAAGAAATTAAAAGTAAACTAAATAAAATGGAATTTAAAAGTGAATTTGAGGTTAATTATAAAAGGGCATTTTGGAATTCATTTCATTCATTCATTCATACTTGTGCAAATTTCAAGCGCTTTTTGTGTGGAGGAGAAACAAGGATTTCTTGCAACAAATCAATCTTGAAGAACTCTCCCAAGTTTAGTGATCTATGGGTGTGCAATACCACCCAAAGATTGCTCTTTCAAGTGGCTTCATTCAAAGGCTGCAATTGTGCTTACAGGAGATAGATATTTCAAGATTCTCAAAGGTTCTTTGTTTCCAATCAGAATATATATATATATGATGTTATTCTCTTTGCTGATCACTGTCTTTAGCAAGCACGTGGGGGTTTATTTAAGTAGGCCGTACCATACTTAGCTGGTCATACCATTCCTTGCCAACCGTACATCCTCATAAGAGCCACATGGGGTTCTATGGAGTGAAACGCCTAAGTTCTTCAGCCACAAACTTCATCATTTTTGGGGTCCAGAATTATGAGAGCATTTGCATTTAATTCTAGAGGTGTTATTCTGAGGGTTTGGAGGAAGGCATTCATGTTTGCAAGCTTCCAGTTTGTTGGTTTCTATTATAGCACCTTAACAAAGTGGCAAACATTGGATTTAGATATTAGATGGTATTTTATGAGCTAGGTTGTTGTTATAATCGATAAAATCTCAATTTCTGATTGTAATAAAATTCTGGAAATCTTCAGCTAGTTGTGGTATTGAAAAATGTGAAATTTTTTATTATACATTTGCTGAAAGTTCTTTAGTTTTCTGCACTTTATTTCTGTTTAAAAGCATTCAAAAACATTGCCAAAACACAAACAAATCAATTAGCAATACAAACAAAAAACAAAGACAGGAAAATCAGAAAGGTAAATATCCTATCAAGGGTGGGATATTTCAAGATTTGACATCACATAAAAGAAGCTACATGCCAAGTGATTGATCTATTGATTTTAGACACTAGGTAACAGACTAAAATAGTGGAAAAAGATTAGTGAGCTAACTTTGTTTAATAGCAATATGGATCCTTAAGTGAATGTATCAAGATTTTTCCCTTTTCCCTTTATATTATTAAAGAATAGGGAATGGTTGAAGAACATTAGTGAGCTAACTTATAAGTATCTTAAAAAAGTCTTACCTTTTTCCCATTTGGTAGGTGGGTACAATTGCCTACTTGTGGTTTCAAAAGGGAAGAAGGCAACTCCAAACCAGCTGCTTCAATGGCCTTAATGCCTCTTCTCGTCAACAAAATAGGAAAAGAGCGTGGATCACCTCTGAGTCTGGTTTCATCTATCTTCATTGCATTGGAGTCAATATATGAGATTAAGAATTTGTGATTATATAAAACTGTCAGTCTCCAATTTTAGAAACATTTCCTAATCTTCATAATATTACAAAAAATGAAACTTCTCGTAGGGACTGGTATATGTACCATAGCTCGACGTTCAAAAACATGAACATGAAATCCCCTACGAAGTAAATAAAGTGCCATCACACAACCTGCTGGCCCACCTCCAACCACCACAGCTTTGCCAAAGCTTACCTGCTAATGAAATGAGGCCTAGTTAGAAATAAGTTGAGATCGACCATATGCAGTTGCCTAAAATGTTACAAGATCATGATTATTTAAATTTTCTAAGGAGCAAATTATTAGAACAATGTTTCTTTTTCGATAGGCACAAACCTTTTAAAAGAAGAGTACAGAATTTATAGGATGCTTTGGGGAATCATTGGTTTTGGAACTAGAAAAATCTAATAAAACTGAAGATTGAAGTGCAAACTATCGAACTATAGTCTTTGCTACTAATAGCATCAAAACAAACTATTTGATTTAGAGAGAAATTAGAGTAACATTCATGAAAATTCAAAATGCAATGATAACAGAAAGAGCACCCTATGTATTTCCTACTGCCAAAAAATAAAAATAAAATTACTATATAAATGGAGGGACTTTTACCAATAAAAATGAAAACTGAATAAATTAACAGAATTCATGTCATTAACAATAAGAATGCATCATAGATGAGATAGAACAAAGTGAGATATACCAATGTTACAAAAGAGAAGAGAGATTGAGCAATGGACAGCCCTATATCAAAGGTCATAAATATATTTTTTTCGCTGCTCCTGACATGTTGTACCAATTGCATCAAATCATTTGTATTAAATAAAAGAACTTCACTAGGTTTTATCAAATCAATTACTTGAATCTTGGCACATAGATAGAATTAACAATGAGATGCTATACTAGGAAGAGTAACCGAGTAATTGCTCAATCTATATAAGGAAGTGTGACATACTGCAAATGCAGATGTCTTGAAGTAAGAACTATTCCTTTCCAAACATAATGCAGAAAGAAGGAAGCTATATCCATCCATAAAGCCACAGATGATCACAACCCAGTCAATTCTAAAGTTTAAAAGACAACAAATGGAACTCAATAGATCATCATCTTAGAAGAAGGTGGTCCTGCAACCACTCCACAAGGTAAATATCCTCTGTGTTAAGCTCGTACTACAATCAAATGGAACTCAACAGATCATCATCTTGGAAGAAGAAGGTCCTGTAACCACTCTGCAAGGTAAAAGTCCTCCATGTTCAACTTGTGTTACAATTGATTCAGTCCAGGGCAACCCAACAACAAACAATGGTAATCCTGTTAACTTTGAATTTTCTATTCCCAAGTTAAGAATGATTTACTATACCAATCAGCCCACCAAAGCTCACCCTATCACAGACCTTGTCACAAGGAAAAGTAGCAATAGAGTTTTGTTGATCTCCCTCCGAAGAGTCAAGTTCATTCTACCACCTGTTGGTGAGTGTTTTATCATCCACCAAACATCAGAATAAAAATGTCCAAAGACACTCTATCCTCTCTTGAAAAACCACCGCGTATGCTAAGATTGCGAGAAGATCATAAGGCGATTCCAAGGTTTCTTTAGTCGGGTCTCGACGTGTGGATAAGCTCAATGGTCGTTGTGATAATGCTGGTAATAAACAAGGGGACTTACGTAGAAAGTCTGCACAAGTTCGGGACTTAGGAAATTTATCTTTAAAGGTTCTCAATTAGGACTTTCAATTGTGGATCTCAAAAAAAATGGCAAAAAGAATAGGGTTCAGGGAATCTAGTCTAAGCCTAAGAACTCAAGAGACAGTAAGGACTCGGTGAAGAGAAATAAACCACACTTTGTTTCGCCTCCTGCAGGACAACATACGCAAAGTGGGTGCAATCTTCAAGGGGTTTGTGAGAATAATTTTCAAACCTCGAATGAGGTTGAAGTTAAGCTTCCACGTTTAAGAGCTCAGGCTAACTTTACAAATCAAATGCAAATCATCCATTCGAAAAAAGTATGAGCTACACTTCACCATCGAATCAATACGATCAATCTCTCATTCAATTTAACAACTTTTCAAAGCAAATTCTACCTAATCTAACTTTAACTCTAATCTATGGCGGAAGGCAATATGTAACCTCGCTTACTATTCAACAATAAGAAGTGATTCAAGGCAAATCATGCTCAAGAGCTTTTATCATTCAAAATAGTCTCAATGCAACAATATACATAATCTGTCTCCACACATTACAAATGAGGGGGCGAGCTCAATTTATAGCCTCCCCAATTACCATTCAAGGGCCAAGATTGATTTCAAATCAACGGCCAAGATTACAAAATAAAACCCTAATTAGGGTTTGTCACTTTCGACCAATGAGAAAATTTCATTTGAGGACACTTGTCCTTTTTGCTAAATATAAACCAACAATAAAATAGAATGTTGTTGCATATTGATTTGGAACAATCTGATTGGTTGGAAGATGACGAGGCGCCACCTCAACGTGCTGGATGCCTTCCTTGGTCGCTTTGTTTTTCTTCCACGTGCTTGCCTTAGATTCCTTTCCCTGCCGATGACTCTGTCCGTTGTGCTTGTTCCTCCTAGCTGTGATCCTGGATTCCTTTTGAGACTTTGATTTCTTCTTCTTTCCTGTACTGGAATCTTTGAGGTCTGGAAGTCTCCCCTTTGAGCAGGTGTCTAGACTTGAAGTTGGTTGCTTTGAAATTCCTCCTGCTTGAACTAGGTTGATGTTATTCCTTTGGATTTCCTCTCTAAATTCTCCAATTCGTGCCAAGAAATTGTCTAAGTACGGAGATCTATTTGGAACACTCTTCTTGTCACCATCTGATTCTGATTGGAAGTTTGTTTTTAATTCTTCAGAAGATGAAAATCCCTCAAGAAGTTGCCCTGATTGCTTTAATAGGTCTGGGATTGTAGATGAAATCCTTCCAAGATGTCTGGATATCCGTTCAAGTGTCTTGAATTTGGAGAAGAAATGCCCCTGTGCTTTCGCCATGATGGAGGAAATTGGAACTTTCTCTGTGAAGTATTTCCCATACTTAGCCAAATTTTGGCTATTCAAGTTCATTTTGTACCACCTTCACACGGACTATTCAACATTTAGCCCAGATATTGGATGAACTTTGCCTATGGATTTTTCTTCAATTTTGAATTTGGCTTGTACTATGTAGGACAAATTCCATCCTTGGACAAGGATTTTATCCACTTCCTCTTTATTTTCCTCTTCATCCTTCCTGTTTTCCGTCCAACACTTAGTGAATTCTTCTCATCCTCTCCTTGGATGAACTTCACATGAGCTTGGACGTTTTCTCTCTTGGCCTAAGTCGGACTTCAAGCCACTTAAGACAAACGTCTCTAGGGAGAGGTCGAACTTTATCTAGTGCTTGCCATCTTTTCCCTTACACTGGGGCGAACTTTCTCAACACTTTGCCATTTCTTTTCTTGGTCTAGGTCGGACTTTGCATCATGTTTGCCATTGTACTTAGCGGATCTTATGGATGTCTGGACATACCTTCTCCAAGCAAAGTCGGATCTTGTAAAGGTTTGGACATACTCTGCTTCGAAAAAGTCAGACTTTCTTGTGCTGGTGCCATCCTTTTCCCTCCATTCCATGCCTTTGCTTCTTCTTTGAAGACTCGCCTCGCGTCGTCATCCACCTGCAAGAAATAAAATAAACAAATTCATATTTTCTCTCTCCTAAATTTTTACCATTCTCTCCTGAAGCCATGGTGAATTTAATTTTGCCCTTCGGATTTTATCTCTGGCCGGCACAAATTATTTTCCTCCAAAACATCTCTGGCAAATTTTATTTTGTCCAAAGTATTTTAAATTTCCAAGCAGTTGAGAATAAATTATTAAAATATTAAAATATTTCAATTTATTCCAACCCGTTCGTCTTCGACCCATGGCTATTTCGATTTTCCTTTCATTTTTCTTGGCTGAGAGTTTATTTTCCAATTTCGTCCTTAATTTCGTCTAGCCAAACCAAATCTTAAGCCATTCCGTCGAAAATTTCATTGCCAGATCCTTATTTTGCTTTGCCGAGGCGAGATTTTAATGGCACCGAGCCTATTTTATTCTGCCAAAGTCAAATTTTCTCTTGCTCAGTCGAAATTTTCTAGGCAAAATCCTTGCTTGGATGTCTTCATTGGGCGAATTTCCTTGACGTCTGACATATTCTTCCTCATTCTGGCCAAGGACGATCCTTCCTTTCTCTTTGCCTTGTGCATTTTTCTTCGGCCAAAGTTGACAATTTCTTCGCATTTTCCCCATACTTAGGCAAATTTTACCTCTTTTCTACCTTTGAGTTAGGCACATTCCGTTTTATTCTTTGCCAAATCCCAATCTTCTCTAGCACGTGCCCTTTCAAGCTTGGCATTTGACCTCTCGAAAGTGTCATGATACTTGGCCAAAGTCTTCATTTTTCACCCCTTAGCCTCTTTACTTAGGCAAATATTCGAACTTTTCTCTTGGACTTGGCATTAATACTTAGCCAAAAAAATCATTCTTTTATCCTCTTAGGCGGACCTCCTTAGTATTTTGGACAAGCATTTTTGGATGTCCCACTTTTCTAGGGCGGACCTTGAAGCTTTTTGGCACTTGTCTCAACATTCTTTCTCCTTTGGAAAGGATCCTCCACCCTTCATACTTAGCAGATTTTCGAAATTCACTTTGCTGGGTACCAACACTTAGCAAAATTTTGATTTTTTTATTTTTACTTCTACATGCCTAGGCGGACCTTCCAAGCCTTTTGGACATGCCTCTTATGCTGGGTGGACTTTAGAGGGGTCAAGGATGAGCTGGGCGGACTTTGAATGACCTTAGGATATGCACCTTTGCTGCTGGGCGGATTTCAGAACCTTTTGGCACCTCCTTCTTGTGAATGGCGGACTTTGGAAGGTCTTAGGATGTGCAAGGGCGGACTTCAGATGGTCTTAGGATGTGCCCCCTCAAGGCTAGCGGACTTCAAAACTTTTCCAGACTTTCCCTCTTAGCATATGGCGGACTTTGGAGGATCCAAGGACATGCATCCTTGCTAGGCCATTGGACAAGGCGGACTTCAGCCTGTTAGTAGCTATTTCCATCTTTGACCAGGCAGACTTTGGATTATGCTTAGCCACTTTAGCTTTCTCCCAAGGCGGACTTCAGCTTGTGTCTGTCCATTTGATGCTTTGACAGGGGCAGACTTGCTCAGATTCATTGCCATTGCATTGCTTATGGCTGAAGGTGTTCACCATTATCTTGTGAGCTGAAGGTCCTCCATACTTAGGCGAATATCTCAGTTTCCTACATGATTGTTCAAGCATATCCTACCTTCACCATGATCAGATCGTCATGAATGCTTCGAATTTCTAGATTTTCCATGAATGTTCAGTCTTTACCTCAGATTTCTCATGAGTTTCTCAGACTTTTTTCATGAATGTTCAGATTTCTTGACTGGTTCTTCAAATTTTCAACCATTTTTGAGCAAATTTTCCAGATTTTTACCAAAATTTCGAATCGATTTTCTGAGAGTTTCGTTGATCTTTTCGAACTTCTGAGTGGATTTTTGAAACTCAGGACCTTTCTAAAAATAGAAATTTTCTAAAAATAGAAATTTTCCAAAAATAGCAACTTTCTAAAAATAGACCCTAAAAAATAGGGATCACAGAATTGCCCAAAAGTGCCAAAAAGTAGGTCCTAAAAAATAGGGGGCCCAGGGTGAGAAACTCTAAAAATTTGGAAGTGTCGGATTTGACTGAAACGACAACCGATCCTTGTCTCCCAGGCCCTCTAAGCACGATGGTGACGTTTACGCGCTGATTCAAGCATGGATTCTTGACTTGGCTCAGATGACTCTTGGCAGACTGACTGACTTGGAACCCTCAAAATGATGACCTCATTGTAAAAAGACAAGTGACATGCAACTGCAACACCGAGGCAAAAAGCGAAAACAGGGGGTCTCCATTTGCAATGGGGCGATGTGTGAAATGGTCACAACACCACCCACCCGTCTTCTAAAGCAACCCTTTCCCACCCCACTGTTCTCATGGCCCCTAGATCTTTTTACCTTTGCTTGTCTGATGACAACACTGAAAATCATCTCCCCAAACAGCAAACCGACCCCAACTCTCAAGATGATATCCCAGTCTGAGAAAAACATGAAATATAATGAAACCTATGTTCATATTACCCAACCAAACATAATGGTAGTCTACAAGGTCTCATAAAGGTGATGGAAGGTAAAGCAGAAGAGCAGGCTACTTAGCAGAAATCCATAAGTTGGCTGGTCTGCAATGTTCAAAACCTCAAGAAATTCAATTGGCCCTAAAACCTGTCTTAACATGTAGGCCAAATGCCTTCTCCCTTGGAGGCACAAACACAGGCAATTCTGCAGCTGCTTGGTGCCAATAAAGTCCAGAACAAGCTTGTGACCACAATTCTATATAATAAACACCAGCTGATTAAAAAAGGTCAATGAATAACATGAGCTATCCAATTGCTCAATATGCTGCTTCTAAGGAAACCAGATCAGTTAACCCCTGCGCACATTAAGAAGGAAAAACAGTGGTATAGAATTGAAATTCTCAAAAATTCAATGGGAGAAGTATGCCATTTCACAATCCTTGTGTCTCCAAATGACACTCCTCACATGCTAGCCCCAGCTACAAAAGACACACCTTTCTTCTATCAATGTTATTACAATAACTGCAGACTGCTAACTTTAGATTGATCTAATTCTCCCTAGGAGCTTGGGCTATGTTTTACCCATATGAAGCTTTTCATATTGAGTCGTCCTTTGAGTCAGATCCTTGACATTCACCATTTTGTAAGCCAAACTTGAATCCTTGTGATGATCATGAATATTGTTTTTGTCATCTCTAGTCAGTGTTTTTGCAGGCTGTCATGTTCCCTCCCTAATTGAGTGGGCATGTAACACCCCTCCATTTTGTTCTTTTGATCGAACAGTGTTCGTTATGTATATTTTGCTTTGTTAGCACGTTGGTTATAAACTTGGTTAATTTTGACCGCTAATTGTTAAGTGATGTAAACATTATGTTTTGATGTGATGGTGCTTTAATCAGATGATATTATTTTATGTTGTGGATTAAATTATCATGTATGTGAATTATTGATGCTTTATGCTTTAATTATACCATTGATGATTAGAGGCGTCAATTAGTGATATTGTATTGGTGAAGGGGACGGGATCACATCACTCGCATACGAGTGCCCTGTGATTCCGCGATTTCCTCTTCACGGTGTGTTTTAATATTTATATATATATATGCATGTTCGACACTCGTGTTGTGTGCAGGATGCAGGTACAGGACAGTGACTCCACCTGATTTCGCAGGTCTGAGCATGTCCCTTGTTCAACGGAAAACGATTGGGAGATAGTAGCTTGGGTTTCTGTGTCGTGACATCACCCTAACCATAGAGTGTGTCGTCGGGTTGTCAGTTGGGATATGTTATCTTCCTTGTCGTTTCGTCTCTCCTTGCTTGCGTGATTAATTTCCTAGTGAAATGGTGTTTGCTTTATTTAATTTTATTGTCAGAATGCTTAAAGGAGTGCTTGTTATTTAATTAGTTAATTTAAATTCAATCAATAAATTACTCTAATCATGCATTAGATTTATTTATTGATTAAGTAAATTAAATTAGCTATGTTAGTGTTATTAAATTTGAGGCAAATCAAAAAGAAAATTAAATAGATGGAAGATTGCCTTGCATTCCTTGTGTAAGAAAATAAATTAAAAATGTTTTTTTTTATTTAAATGTAAATTGTTAGAATTAAATGTTGTGAAGAAAAGGGAATTTAATTGTCATTTGGGGGTGCAAATAGAAATTGACTTTAAATAATTAGCATGCATTTGAAAAGGGAAATAGTTTTGTTTTATAAATTTTCAAAAAGAAAATATCCAAAAAAAATATCCAAAATAGCAATAACTATGGTGGGTGACTAAAATTAGGGGTTTGACAATTTGGAGAGGGCATAAGGAAAATGCATTTCTTTTTGGAATTATCTTTTGGAGAATTGGGTAAATTTTGAAGAGCAAAGGAAAATTTTGAAAAAAGCTTGGAGAATTCTTGGAAGAGGTTTTGGAAGGATTGTTGAAGCAAGATTTGAAGGGGATCAATCTCCATTGAAGGATTCAAAAGAAAGCTTGGAGAAAACAAAAAGGTTCCATGCTTTCCTCTCTTCATGCAATTTTTTTTTAATTTAGCAAAGTTTGTGTTGAAATGGCTCAAATTGGATTGGAATTCAACTTTGAATTCAAAACCCATGTTGGAATCACCATTCAAACTTGGATAAAATAGTTTTTCAAAATTTTCTTTTGAGAAAACCATGTAAACCATAAACTATCCTCAAAACATCATGTGGAAAATTGAAACAAATTTGAAGGATTTAAATGGTTATTATGGAAATTTGTGGGTTAGGAAAATCCCTTTTTATCTTGCAAGAAATCATGAAATTATGGTGTTAAACTTTGGAGTTTCAATGGAAATTCATTTTGTTGCTCAAATTGAGAGTTTGCCCAATTTGGATATTGAAGAAATGTAGTTTTTCAAACAAGTTATGAAGCTGTGTTGTATATATATATATATATATATAAATACCTGTTGATATGTATTTACATATATATATATATATACATATATATATAAAAATATATGTATTTGTTAAAATCGAAATTTTCCATTTGAAATTCTGGGAAGTCACATTTTTTTTTTATGACTGTGTTTTTTTACTAGTCATACTGGTTAATTTATTTTCCACCGTTTTTGTTTGAGCGGAGCCGTATTACGTTGCCCGCGCGGTGTATGTGGCAGGGGTTTTAACCCCCGCGCAGCCCCCACGGCTGGGGACGGCAGCCTGCAAAGGCAGCGCCGTCGCTGCCTCACAGGCCCCAGCCCCCAGCAATGGAGGCTGCGTCCCCTGTTGCTGCAGGGCGAGGCCGAAAATTCGGCGTTGACCTCTCCTTAGGGTTCAGACCTTGTTATAATATATATATTATATTATATGTAATATATATAATATAATATATAATATATTATATTATATATATTACATTTAATATATATATATATATATATTACTTTGTTTTTTTTTTTTTTTTATATATAAATTTTATTTATTATATTTATCAAATATAAAGTTTATAATATATTTTATATTATACATTTTATATTTAATATATATAATATATGAGATTTTTGAAATTAAAGTTTTAATTTATGAATTAAAATATAATTTATATATATATATATATATATATATATTTTAATATATATGTTATATATAATATATATATTATACTATGTATAAATTATATTTTAATTAAGGGTAAGTAATTATCATTTGAATTTAAATATTAATTAGATATATATTTTAAAGATATATATGTGATTATACATGTGTAGGAATATTTAAAAGGTGTTTTATTTCCTTAAAAGAGAAGAAGTATTTAATATATATAACATGAGATGTTGTAAAGGAATAGATGAAAATTATGTATAGGAAATTTTGGTTTAGCAAAGAATGATTACTTTAATTTATCGTATGTATTGTGTCAACAAGAATCAACGAACATTCAAACCCTTATGTGATTGTGCAAGAACATAGTTATTTAAATTGTTTAAATGCACCAATGCGATGATTGATTGGATTTACGAAATCCGAAGGTAGATTTCAGTTTTATCGTTTGCAAGCTTCTTTCGTCATGGGTTACTGATTCTTGTTGGGTTTTTGGTCGGATCTTGTAAGTCTTCCAGATTTAATCGTCTCTTATGTGTTTTGGGGTTGTCGTCATGTTAATTAACCTTGTGTGTCATGGGTAGCACTTACGTGCGTCCAGTGTTATATCTGATTATTTTGGGCGGGTTTTGTCTACTTCATGTCATGGTTAGGGATTCATTATCCCTAGGTCGTACTTGAGTACCTTTGGTGGTGGCATGGTTCCACGTGTTGTCTTAGAGAAGTGGCTTGCATTGAGGGCTGGCACACAAAGTGGTGCCAGGAGATCTCAATGTAAGTTGGTTAATTCAGTGAAAACTTAAACCAATTGATTAGCATAGGTGGTACCAACATTTAAAAAGATTAATTTTGCCTCGCTCATGGACGCAAGTGCTTGTAAAGACTTGGGATGAGACGAGAAGGCCTGGAATGGCA
>VDFB02191218.1:0-10244 GCA_007258455.2 Sequoia sempervirens
GGCGGTGATGTGATTAAGACATGCGTTTTAAATTGTAATGAGTATTGTTCTTGGAAAACATGCTATGTTTTGGGTTTTCTCATTCTGCAAGTTGAAATTGAAATGTTGGAGAGCAAGGGTGCATTGCAAGCGGGGGAGACGACCAACCGACTTGAGGTGAGGGGTTTCTAACCGATTGTATGTAATGGTGTATGTTTTTATGTATGGTTTCATGCATTTTTGTATGTATATAGATGCGGCGTTGTTATGGGTTGCAAGTTTCTCAATATTTTGAGAACCTAGAATCTTAGAAAATAGTATGAATGTCTTCAAAAGATTTTGTTATTAAAACCGTAGGAATGTAATGAAATTCAGACCATTTTATAAACACCCATTATTTCCAACAACATTTAACACTATGTGTATTCTACTCTTTCATTCTACAAGTTGAAAGTGAAAGGTTGGAGAGCAAGGGGAGACTAAAAAAAGTGAGTTGAGGGGTTTCTAATCATTTGGGTTGTTAGTTGTAAAGGGGTTTAAAATGTTATGAGGGTTTTTGTTTGTAAATTGTTTTCAAACTTTAAGTGGGTTGCGGGTTTTGTAAAACCTAGTGTTTTGCATCTTAGATTTTTACAAAAGAATATGAATGTCTTTAAAAGTTATTGTTATTTAGACCTTAGAGATGTAATGAAATGCATTGTTTTATAAACACCCATTTGTTTTTCAGTATTAACTTTACCACAAGACACAACAAAATATTTCCACTATTTAAACCAATCCATTAAATTGCAAACAGGGATTTTTGTAGGAGCACATTAAAAAATAATGAAACATTGAGAACTTGGTAATAGCTTTTGTTAGTTCACATTAGATGTCTCCAATATTACGTTAGATGCTTTCATATTCACATTAATTTGCATTTAAGTGCTTATTTGGCAGTGAGTATCTTTAGATATAGTATCTATGAACTTTCCTGTTAAGACACTCTTAGATGTGGCATAATGTCCTCTGGGTATCATTTTGTATGCATGTTATACTGATCCACAACCATCATCTATAAAAAATAGAACAAGAAAATAGCACACCATGTATAATACTCTGGTTCCAAAACCTTAACTGCAGATATAAAAGTAATTATATTGCTCCTCGTGAGTTATCTTTATTTTTCATAATAGCTAAGCTATACATGTCTGTGTTGACTACCTCAAATTGTATGACATGTTATAAGTTTTTATTCAATTTAGTTAAATGTTTTTTGCTTAATCTCCAATTTGTATGCCATTTTATCCCAATAAAAGAAGTCATTCTATAAAAATGAAGATTTGAAGACAAAAACTAATCTCAAGTTACATAGAAAATTATGTTATTAAATGAATATGTAAAATTGAAATGATAAATACCTTGCTAAGCTTTGTGAAACAACTATGTCTGATTGCTTGTATATTGTTCTTTTTCTACCTGAGAAGAAAAAGGTCAAATTTTAGAAATTAAAATAATATAAAATAATATAAATGATAAAAATAAAGATTTATATCAACTATAAGGATGACTATCAATTTCAGGTAATGCCTTTAGAAAGACTATTGTAAGGTTGACTGTCAATTTCGGGTTAATAAATACAGTAATGTGCATTCTAGGGGTTGGGTAGACAATATTGTTAGTAAGTGGGTTATGGAGTAAGTAAGTGGGACAAAGGACTGTTGTCCAATATGATAGGAGGTATGCATTCAAGTTATCCTTCTTCAAGATATCCTCCATGAGTCCCTCCAAGAGGATATCCTTCTTCTGGATATCCTAAAAGTAGGATACCCTCCTTCAGGGTATCCTGGCACATAAGGTTATCCTCCACCTCAGCACAATGTACCATATGGCTACCCTCCTCAACAAGGTGCACCACCACCAGGCTATCCTCCATATGGTGGCCATCCATCCTTCGGTCACTCTACAGAGCATCAAAAGTCTAGTCTGTTTGGTAAATGTTGCAACTGTATTTTCTAATTTTTACTATAGGAGTGAAGGATAAAGACTTGGATTTTTCATATATCTACTATTGATTCAAACAATATATTTTTCTTTTTATAATTGGGTTGAGCATTAAATAAATGGTTGAACTTCATAAGTGGATGAATTTATCACAAATCCAATACATCTTTATCTAATTATCATATCTTTACTGTCTCATTGTAATTGGTGCGATGTAGGGCTACAAATGTGTAAAGACATATATATTAATCTAGTATCTTCAATAATTTTTGTGCATTTTGATGTGCTGTAAAAGGTAAGAGATATACAACAATCACTTCCTGTTTGATAGTCAAGTTAGAATTTAGATTCCCACAATTATAATTGGTGAAAATTTGAAGTATTCTTGATAAGCTCTGATGAGGCTTTCATTTGATATTCTCATGTAGTGCCAAGAGCCAAGTAGCAAGCATTATAAATGGAATTAGTACAAGGCCTGAGTTCTTAAAAAAACTACAATATATTAGTACATTTATGGATAGTGATGTATTACCTAGAGGATCACATCATGTTTTCTTTCTTCCATATGTAATTACATTTATATATGATGGCATGTTTATTTTTCTTTCATATATGTAAATTCATGAGTACACGATGTTCTATAATCTGGTTTGACAAACTCATTGCATGCTTCAAAGCAGATGATTACTGAGCATAATGTCCTTTATAAAACAACATCTTAGGGCCTTTTCACTGATAGTATTTGACCTTAGTAGAGCTAACTATACCATGGCATTTTTTATCATATGTGCCGAGCTGTGATGGTTTAAACTTAAACTCTTAACTTGGCTATGTTGGCCATTTGTAGCTTCATGTTGTACTATATAGTGCAAGCAATTAGCACTAGCAAAAGGCTACTATGCTTAAACTAAAGGCCCAATGCACTTCAATCAGTAACAATCAGAAAGAAGTGGATGCTCCTTACTGATTACTTATTAACTGATTCCAAATGACACAACATGCACAAAAATCCCTTATCAAGTAATTTTATTTACAAGATGATAAACATAGACACTTTTTAAGATGATAAACACAGACACTTTTTAAGCTCTAATGAGGATTTTGTTTGATAGTCTCATGTAGTGCCAAGAGCCAAGCATGAAGCATTATAAATGAAATACTGAATAGCAACTAAAGGCCTCAACAATAGATCTTAGTTGTTAATAATTTACATCTTACACAACATATATCTAATCAATAATTTTAGACCTTATGAAGTATGATATATGTGATTGATAGTTTACATCTTTCATAACATAATGTAGCTACTTAATAAATGAATATGTTGACTATGGATCTTTACTTGACTAGTACTATGTAAGTTTAACATAGTTAGTCAAGTAATGGTTCATGTAAACTACTAAAATATACATTTTTTAGATGCAAATAAAAATCACTATTAGGTCTCATAGTATCCTCCCTATACTTACCATGTGTAGATTTGTTTTGAGCTTATTCATATGGTTAAATCTAAGCATTTCAATTAATGTTAATGTCCTTTTCTTTCTTCCATAATTCCATTTATATATGATGGCATGTTTGTTTGTCTTTCATCTATGTAAATTCTTGAGCACATCATGTCTTGTAATCTAGCTTGACAGACTCATTGCATGTTTGAAAGTAGATGATTACTGAGCACAATGTCCTCTATAAAACATCTTAGGGCCTTTTCATTGATTGTATTTGGCCATAGTAGAGCTAACTATACCATGGCATTTTCTATCATATGTGCCAAGTTGTGATGGTTTAAACTTAAACTCTTAACTTGGCTATGCTGGCCATTTGTAGCTTGATGTTGTATTGTATAGTGAAAGTAATTAGCCGTGACAAAAGGCTACTATGCTTAAATCAAAAGGCCAATGCACTTCAATCAGTAACAATTAGAAAGAAGTGGATGCTCCTTAGTGATTACTTTTTAACTGATTCCAAATGAAACAACATGCACAAAAATCCCTTAACATGTGATTTTATCTACAATATGATAAACACAGACACTTTTCAAGTGATTATGTTATATGCCTCTTCTTTAAAGAACAAAGTACAAAGAAAAAGCTCAAAATAGTATAGGGGATTTTCTGTTATAGATTCTTCAATTAATATGCAAAAAGTAGAGACTGTACAAACATTGTAAAAGTCAACACATTGTACTCAAAGGCATAAGCATCTGCAGGAATCCAATTATACAAAAATATACAATTATATTCATATTTTAGTTTATTTGTACAAAGAAGATATCATTATAGATATCCGATACATAAAATATGCTTTTATTTTTCAAAGTATGTACATGTGATATATGTATAAGAATTAATGTACAATGAAGATATCTTTACAAGTGTTTGATGATGGATATATATTGTTATTATACAAAGTGTGTACATATGAGTTATTAGCAAAATTAAGGATATACATCATTTAGAAAAAGTAAAAAACTGTTCAATAATGATCTTCGATGACCCTTGCTCGTAGTGTTCGTCATAGTACATTTCTTTTAAAAAAGAGCAGAAACCACCTACTTTCCTACATGTTTTATGGAAATCTTTCGCAATATCTTCCATTTGTTGGACTTCTTCTTCTTCGATAGCAACAGTAAGATACATTGCTTCTTCAATCTCTTCGATAATCTTTTGTGAATGTTCAAAGATTGATTTAGTGTAGTACCCATTAGTTGTTTCCACAATGTACATTTGAATCGACAAAATAATGTTCAAATTACTAATGAACTTGTTCTTGAGTTTCCATTTTGAACAGTGACCTTCAATATTTTCCATTATCTATTAAAAAAATGAAATTATTATTCAAAAAATTTAAAGAAAACGAGGTAACATTATTAGGTAAAGAACAAAGTGTAATTTTTTATAAAAATAACTAAAAGAGGCTATGGTACTAAAAAAATAGTGCTACTTGGAAAATGTTGTCATGTAAAAGCTGGAAAAAGGTAACAACTGCCTTTTCTCTACAAATAGAGAATAAATATCTTTACAACTACTACAAATGCAATTAACCAAGTGTTATTGTAAAAGGATAGAGAGATAAAATTTACCTCTTTTCAAATAGTTTTAAGACAGTAACTAAAGCTTTGATGTTCTTCTCAATACCCCTGGGAATTTGAATGTGTATTCTCCACCTCCAATCTACAACTATACATGATAGTAGGAAAATTTACTTTTTGAAGAGACTCAAACAAAACAAAATAGTCAACACAATTATTTACAGAGATAGAATTTACCTCCTTGAAATAGATTTTAGACAGTAACAAAAGTTTTCAAAGTCTTGTCAATACCCCTGGTAATTTGGATGGGTTTGCTCCACCTCCAACTTGCAAGTAAACACATTAGTATAAAAAATAAGGTTTTGAGGTTTGTATGATTGAAAAGAAATCTAATATTAAACACCAAAATCAAGTTAAAGTGGACTAAACAAAATCAAATTAAAGTTGACTAAATAGTTACCTCCTTCAAATAGCTTTTACACATTAACTAAAGAAAATAATAGAATTACCACTTGGGAATGATTGGGGAGATTTTGGAAAGCTCATTGGACACATATTGGTTGTCCCATGATTGTAATAGACCTATGAAATCAATTAGCTATCTTATCATGAAATACAGGCAGGGAAGTAGAAAACTATCTTATTTGTTACCACAGACATGGCTAAATTTACAGATATAGTAAGTGTTGAGGCAAAACACATTAGGCCAAAATAGAAGTACCTGGAAGAAAAAGGAAATTTTGCATTTTTTTTTGCAAAGGTTTTTAAGGAACTTAATATAAACATTGAAAAAAAGCAGGATAATTAAATTATAAAAGCAAAAATGCCACAAATCTTTCACTGTATGTGCAAAATGTAATGAAGCAAAGTCAATTGCAGCTCACCAAATTCTGATGTAATCACCTGCACTCTCCTCAATTGTCCTTCTACAAGTGTTGAACCTTGTCTGCTCCCACAAAACTTCCGTAGAAAAAAGGAATTCTGATAATCCTGTACAACAAAAGTAGTACATATATGATCTGAAAGAATAATAAAATAGATAGAAAACATAGAAAACATATTTGCATTTGGAAACCCCTTTCTGATAAAAAATAAAGCACATTTTTTTTTTACTATTGAATAAAACTCAACCTTATTCAATACAATATTGAACAAATTACAACCACTAAAATATCTAAACCAAAAATAAATAACAAAAACAAACTAGTGTAAGCGTTTGTAGGGTTTGTGGCATATAATTCAAGTAAATTTTCCTCTTTTTTAAATGACTTAGAGTGAGTCCCAAGATAAGGGACTAGAGGGAAGGCACAACTGTCAAACTCATGTTGTAGTTGAAGAAGCCCTTGCCTTGCAATTCCGAATGTAAATAAAGGGGATATTGTGCCAAATGCTATATTTCCAAGCGCATCGCTAGACATGTGTCGAGAAACTTCACGAGAAGCATGAACAAGCTCCAAAAATCTATTCCAAAATTGCAAAGTGTATCATGGTGAGAATTGAAGCGGTAATCAGCGGGAATATAAAATATAAAAGCCGGGGCATCTAAAATATATCTTAACTAGGGCACAAAAACATAACTAAGAAATATTAAATTAATTTTACCTTGCCTATCGCCAAAAACTACATACGAAAATGTCATTGCTACGGTTGTGGAAACCAAAGATGCCTCCACAATCTTCAATGGATGAGAAATTGTAAACATTTTACCAAAATGTCATTAAAAGCCATTGTCACAAAAGTAAATCCCTATTAAAATCCACGGGAAATTTTTCCCCTAGACAATTAAACTAAAACTAAAACCTCTAACCTTGTTGGGATGAACAATTCCATTCGGCTCTTGAAGATCTATTAAATCTTTAACAAATGAAAATATGAAAGCAAAAAGCAGCCTAAGGAGAAATTAATATCCAAGCAAGCTGTTAAAGGGCTGTATTTCAGGGTAACTCCACTATCTGCCATGTTTTGTTGGAGAAAACACGCCATAAAGGAGAAATTAATATGCAACCAAATAGTTGTGAAAGTGTCGTATTTCAGGGTAACTCCACTGTGCCATATTCTGTTCGACAAGAAAAATTGCACATTCTTCGAGAGGAGAGCTTACAGGAGAAAATTGTTGAACATTTACACGAAATTTCTCCTGCCTCCAATACCATGCCGACCAAATTCTTCTGTAGAAACCTCCAAGCTGTTATGCTCGAGAAAATGAAGGGAACCACGATGCTTTTATTATTATTATTTTTTTCTTATACTAAAAACTTTGGATGGAGGAGATTGAATTGACCGTATTGCATTGCTTTTAGGGATTTTCTCACCCTTGATTTATTTATTTAGCTTTTCATTCTCAAATAGGACATGCCTTTGGCGTGTACTCAGCTGGCGGCATGTAACATGCAAAGGTTACATTATATTTCTTCAAAAGCCACTGGCATCATTTGGCAGCTTATTTGATAAATAAAGTGATAAAAATACTTCACTCATATCGATAAAAAAAAAATAGGGTTTTCAACCCTAACTCAAAAGCAACGAATGCTTTATCATTCTCATTTTCATTTTTTGAAGCTTCTAGATGAAGCTAAGTCCACCGCCACTCCATGAGGGTTTCTTGAAGCTCTACTACACGCCTCCACTATGAATTTTCTTGTACTTACAAGGGAAAATTATATAGAAATCACAATTTCTTTATCCAGGGATACTGGTTAGTATTTTTAGAAGTAAATTTTGAGAGAAATATTTTAATTCCACTTGATTTTGCTTCTACAGGCCTTCCATGGCCGCGACCCCTATACATTTCTTACATTTCTTAATGCTTTTCTCTTGTTCTCTGTGATTTCAATTGCTTGGTTTCCATTCATAGAGTTCAACCGTGGCCTTTCATGGTGAATTTTGGGTTGTACTGGCTCTTCTCCCTCACAAAGTCATTGATCTCTCAGTAAGAAAACTGGTGAGTAAGTTTTTCTAAAGTAAAACATATGAACAATAGCCTAAATCTGTCGATTCATAGTCTTCAAAGCCATAGTTACTATAGCTTATTCTAATTTTTCTGTGTGTTTCTTTATCTCTGTGATTTGTAGCAACGATGAGCTACTCTAGGCGTGTTTATGGCTGGTTCTTCATTATCAACAGAGGGTTTCTTCATTTTCTGCTATGGCTGGGTGGCTCTGAAGCTCTTATTTATGTCTTTTCCGACTTGAAATGGCCGAATATTTCTGTTTTGTTTTCATATTCTGTCAACACAAAAATGCCTATTTCGGAATTTTGTGAAACTTCTTTTTGTAGCCAACAGAGGATCTCAATATTTAAAAAAAACATAAAAAATACATGGGTTTCTTCTTACTTGCTCAAGATACTGGACAGACCAAATGGGTTCCTGCATCTTGCACTATAGCTATTCTGGATCTCAAGATAAAAGCTGTCACCTCTACCAAAGCCGAGGCCTTATTCTAATTTTTCTGTGTGTATTTCTATATTGAGGACAAAAAATAATGAAACAAAAACCCTTGTATATTTAATGAAAGAAAATAGAGAAATTTATGTATTTCTTGAATCATTGGCCGCAGCCAAGATTGTACTTTTTCAAGTATCATTTAGTCATTTTCAAAGCTTGCACAAGCTTGAATTCGCTTTCTGGGTTATGCCATTTATTTCCTATTCTTTCATAGGACTATACTCTATGGAGATGCTAAATCTGGATTTTATTGTATTATATAAAAGCATAATGTATTACCCTTTCATTGTCAGGCACTTGTAATGTTGAAACAGTTAACCCTTTGAATTCCTTAAGAATAGATCATATAACTGTAGTTGCATTGTTTTTTCTGCTTACTTCTTATTATTATGATTAAAAGGCACCTCAATGTTCTTCAAGTCATCCATGATTGATGTCTTCTCCAAGTTGATTGTGATCATTTTCCTGAACTCATTACATTTAATTAGATGATACTTTGTAACAGTTCACATGCCCTATTATATGATTATGCATTTTGCATATATATCCACCAGGGTATCTACTATTGCAACCCTTGATAATACATAGTATTTTGTATATGATACACAATCTAGCCTGTGAGACAGCCTAAGAATGAAGACTCCTTCTGATCCTCTTCGATACAGTCACTGTCAGCTCAATAAATGTTGTGTGCAACTCACCATTATTGTGATATCTTAGGGGTTTCTTCTTTATAATGACTTATGGGGATAGTGTTCTCCACCTTGCTCATGTAAAACTTGAACATTATTACATTAGTCATTTTGATGTTTATCTATCTTATGCTATGACTATTGTAAGTAACTCTTTTCCTTCTGATGCTAATGCAATTTGCAATTCCTTTTTTCCCCTGCATTCAAAACTATAATTAATCTCTGATTTGTACCTGAAGCAACAAAATTCTATCTGTTTCCATATGCGGCTTCACATTGATAATATAATCATGCCTTATTCACTGTTAAAATGTGATGTGATTTCAATATTGGATAATAATGAGGGACTGTCTCTTGATGTTTAAGAATACCATAATCTCTACTGACATGAGCTGGGCTCAACCCTTGTGGGAGCCACATTTACTCCACTCATATTTAATCAGATAAATAATTGCACCTGTTGTTGCACATAGAATAAACAAGTAAGGAAAAATGCATACGTTGATGTGATATCTCGATGATTTTAGTGTGTGTGTTAACCAGATGATTTTCCTAGACGTCTAAGGCATTGATTGATCTTTAATACACATGGAAATGAATTAATGCATGCATAAGTGAATGATATAAATGATCATGTATGGTTATGATCATTCATTGCTTAGAGTACAACTCTAATACATTGCTTGACTACTGCAGGAATAGGAGTGCAAGGAAATTAGGAAGGACAAGCAACAAGGACAACACCAAAGCGAGACAAGCATTAACCAGTCATTCAAGCAATGACTAGTCATCCCTCTTACATGCACATTTATTTTCCTTTATTTATTCATGTATTAATTTGTCTTTATTTGTATCAAGGAGATGTGTTGATAGAGCTGTCGGTTCATTTAACACATCAGTAGGGCCAATTGTGTTCAAATGAAATATAAGACAATGAAAATGATCTGGCAGCATTAAAGATTCCAAAAATTAAATTTTACCGAAACCATGGCAAGCAACTTACCTAAAAATTCTACACAAATTGTGTCGTGTTGTTGAAGATGTCGTTGATAAAAAACAACCAAAGATTGCAATAAAAGTACGAAACCCTAACACAACAGAAATTTATTTAAAT
>VDFB02191219.1:0-22976 GCA_007258455.2 Sequoia sempervirens
AGCAGGTTCCCAAGTTAAACAACAAAGAAGAAGATGCCATGGCTACCATTGGGTCTCTCTTGGATATGTCACACAATGCTCGCATTGTGAATTCTTAGTGGAACAACTCTTAATCCTTGCATTTGATGTCTCCAGAATGCAGAACTTGTGTGCAAAATCATTGGTCCCAATTCTCCCTAGTACCAAGACATATACAATTACCTGGAATCAACAAATCCTTCCACCCAATTTATCCAACAACTAGAGAAAAACCTTCATTAGACGTTCATCCTACTTCATCATTCTAGGGGAATTACACTTTATGAAGAGGGCTTTTAAGCGATACTCTCATAGGTGTCTTAACTTCGGAGAATCCCAAACTTCTCCCTATGGAGGGCCTGCAATAGGTATTTATAAAAACACTCTAATTAGTTCCAAACCAAAGAAATTAATGAGAACTGGTTATTATTGACCAACAATAGAACAAGATGCCCACCATTTTGCTTGAAAATGTCAAAAGTGTCAACAACATGGAGATTGTATACATGCACTAGCTTAGGAACTTCAAGCAATTACCACATTATGGCTTTTCTCACAGTGGGGACTCAACTGAGCATAGGTAAAATCCACTCCCCTTCATATAATGGACATAAATTTATTATCATAGCCACAAAATACTTCACAAAGAGGATTGAAACCATTCCTCTCACCTACATTAGTGGAAAGCAAATAGCTAAGTTTATCCTAAGCTATATCATATATCAGTATGGTATTCCATCAACCATTGTCACTAACAATGGTCAACCATTTAAGAACCAAGTTGTCTGTGAGGTTTCCCAAAAAATTCACATCCAACACCATTTCTCCACCCCTATTATCCACAAAGTAATGATCAGGTGGAGGCATCAAATAAAACCATATTTAAAATTCAAACAAATACTATCAATGAAACTGGTCGTGGCTGGCATATCCACCTTAACCCCACCTTATAGGCCTATCGAACCATCATTTTCATACCCATAGGAGCCACTCCATATTCCCTAGCCTTTGGAGCTGAAGTAATTTTTCCTATTCAAGTCAAGCTCTTGTCACTCAAAGTTTCTCTACAACATGTCATCAATGATGAAGAATATAGAGTTTCTAGACTACATGACTTGGAATTGCTAGATGAAAGGTGTCTCAATGTACTCAATTTTCTATAGGTTTATCAAAACCACCTTCATCACAACTATAATAAGAAAGTTATCTCATGTAAGTTCATGATAGGAGACTTGGTACTTAAGGAAAATAAAAAGAACGAACAATATTGTGAGAAGAAAGGGAAATTTGAACATAACTGGCTAAGACCCTTCATTATCACAATAGCTTATGGATTAGGAGCGTACCAACTTGCCACACCTAAAGGAGAATCACTAGATGAGCCTATCAATAGCAGACACCTAAAGAAATTCTTTGCAAGTGACACATCCCCAACAAGAACAACTATTGAGAATCAATTTGAATTTTTTGTTAATTTATTTGAATGCTCAATATTTTGTGATTTTATCCATTGTTTTTTCTTGTGATCCCCCTTTTCATGATGTTGAGTTTGTTTTCTATTATCCTTGGTTTCTATAAAAATTATTTAAAGCATGTGTCAAAGGTTTTAGAGGTTCAAGAACTTATTGAACCTCTGATAAGGCATGATGTTGTTCAAAAAATCTAACAAGTTCATGAAAAAGTAGTTAAGTATAATGCAATTGTCAACTAAGTTTAATGGTGGGAAGAATCATTGACAATATTCAATGGAAGTCTATGGTTATTTGTAACAATGGTTCCACAATTTTGTTAACCTATTGAATGATAGGGTTCAAGTAGAGCCAAAAGATCAAACCAATTTAAAGGGGGAAATTTTAACAATGCTAAAAATACTGAAGGAAAAAGGGAGTCGAATTTTCTATCAACACAACCATTGTTTTTATATGCTTCAATTTTTATCAACCCATGAATTTCGTAGGTTCCCTCATCTACCATTGTCCTTAAGGATATGGGTCATTTGGTTTTGAGCGAGATCCATCTTTTTCCCTCAATTCCAATGCTTCAAATAGTGCCCATGTTTGTTTCCCAACCACCATCAGCTTCTCATGGGTGTTTGAGTGCTAAATGTTTTGGTATTATATAAATTTCATGCACTTTATTCATTTAGGAGGTTGGTCATTCACCATTTTTAGATGTTGTAGGTGTTAGAACCTTCTAGGGATACAAATTTTGTTAGTCTTGTCCATCCATTTTAAACATTAGTTTTATGATTCTCATGGGATTTGTAATTATTGGGTGATATCAATGCATGGGTGTCTCCATGAACACCTGTAGATCTTCAAGGAACTCTTCAAGTAACTGGGGTTTCGCTTGCCACATTTAGTGGTATCAATGTAATGCATATCTAATTAATGTAAAAATATAGTTTAATTCATTTTTATGTTTTATATATATATATATTTGGTATATGTAAATGCATGACTTGTCATCCCTTATTTTTCTAATTTATTGCTTCTTTTGGTAAACTGTGGACTTTATACCTATTGAATAGGATCTTATCTTGAAAATATTTGACCAACCACACTCTTTAAATGGAAAAATATTCAACTTATAGATTATATTCAGTTTAGATTATGCATGCTTTTCATGATTCATTATTACGAACCAAGGAATAACTTCAAGTAACTCCAAATAGCCAAATCATTAGAGAACCATGTCATGCATGTTTACAACTTGCCATTGTGTATAAAATATGAAATGTAAATATTAATAGGAATTATAATTTTGTTATCTTTTAGTGCATGTGCAAGGTGTTAAATCAACTATATAAGAGGTTTCATGCAACTTGTTTATCTTCACTTAGTGACAAGTGTGTGTTGGGTATACCCATTAATTATTACAATCATGTCATATTTTAATTGATTTAAACATCTATCAATGATAGTTCTATGAATACCCTCCTAAGTCTAAATTGAGCTCAAAGTGTAGGAGAGAGTACCCACTCTTATTAATTGTCCTTTAAGCTTCCTCATTTTTTTGACGCATCCCTATTTTTCCCTTGTAAAGGCAACCCCTAAGGTGGAATTGAGTTACAGGATTGTGGATTAATGATTTTGGGACCCAATAAGTAATACCTAAGTCAATTAATATTGTTTCAAAAATTTAACTATATGGAAGGTTTGTGGAGTAATAATTTACTTGAAAGTGTGTTGGTGTTTAAATTAGCACCTCTGGAGTGTTGATTGTAAACATTCAACTATTACAAATGTTTTGCAACACTTCTTCGTTATTTAAAGAGGAGAAGTCCCTCTTTGCTGTTGTAACGCGTAAGAGAGGGTAGAGTATACTTAAGGTTCCTATCTTTTTGTACTCAACGGTAGGACACAAAGGTGCACAAACACAATGCGTCGTAGCTAAGCTTTTTCTCTGGTTTTGACAGATCTTAACTACGACTATTCTAGCTTTTAATCTATCCTATATCCTAAAGGTAAACAGAGCATGAGGGCGTAGGAGCAGGAATGGATTGGTTGGATCATTTGAATCTATTGTCTCCTTAGACTATGGTCGAGGCTCTGAACTCTCGGATATACGTTGGGATAAGGTTTTATACAAGTAAACACTCTTCACGATAAGTTGGATCTGAGACCTGCCAAGGAGGAGGAACCCCTATCTGAGGTATGGGCTAGGAAACGACTTACAAGAAACAACAAATTACAATGTCTTGGCCGACAAACTTGCTAAGGAAGAGGAACCCCTATCCAAAGTATAGGTTGAAGGACAATCCATTAGACAACAAATGACAACTGTTAATACTAGATATCCAAGGAGGAGGAACCCCTATTCGAGGAGAGAAATGAAACAACAAGCTATTTAAACACAAAGACGTTATGAAAGAACTCAAATCCTTAAATCAAATTGCATGTGCCTTTTGATTTCTTTTCTTCAAGCTTTCTGAATGAATTAAAAAGATTGGGATAGCAAAGGCACATAATCACGCACACTTATGATCAACCAATGAACTCTCATCAAGGTAGACAATATTCGCTTTCAAAGTTGTTGGAAACAATGGCACAACAATTTTGCATAGCAAGTAAAGGTTAAACAAACAATGAGCCCAAGGCTCTTATTTATAGAACTCAAAGGAGTGGGAAACCCCAAAATCTCCTTGAGTTAACAATGAGTTCTTGCCAATCAATTAGCAAGATTTATTCCTAAAGGGAACAAGCTTGATTAGCTGAAATCTACTTGGAGTTAAGCTGAAACTAATCAAAAGAGTCGACTAGAAACTACTTGGTTAGTGAAACTAAATAAGGTGAATTTAATCTGAAATATCCCTCAAAATGGGTATCCACGTTTAGTGGGAGATGAATCTACAGAAATTATGGGGTGGTAGACCCCAATTGGTGGGGTCGACAATGCCATGATTGTGGGATGTGGGATTAACTTGGAAAGGGGCATCAAGAGTTAACTCTAATTACTAATATCCTCTTGAGTTGACTTGGAATGGGGCATCAAGTCAACTTCAAGCATCATAAATGCCAATTGGAGGGTAGGAATTCCTTCTTGGTGCCTTTACAACTCACCATTAATCAATAGTGTTTCTATCCATTCGTTGACTTCTTCAACTTTGGGGGAGTTAATGCTCTGCAAAATGATGATGTGGCGCTTGAGCATTACCTCGCTTGTTGTGAGTTGATGTTGGAAATCTATACCTTTGGAGCAATTTCCTCAATAGAACTTGGTTGACAATGTTGCCCTGTATGGCTTGCAGCCGTTTGGATCATGGAAGGTGTTGCAAATGACATCTCTAAACTACAAGTGGTCCTTCTAAGGTGCCTTTAGCTCATTAATCCAATGATGTTTCTATCCATTGGTTGACTTCCTTGACTTTGGAAGAAGGTGTTGCAAGAATTCCTTCTTGGTGCCTTTACAACTCACCATTAGTCAACAGTGTTTCTATCCATTCGTTGACTTCTTCAACTTTGGGGGAGTTAATGCTTTGCAAAATGATAACATGGCACTTGAGCATTACCTCGCCCGTCGTGAGTTGATGCTACAAGTCTATACACTGAGAAGCTACCTCATCAAAATTGGTTGACAATGCTGCCACCTTGGCCAACTTGCAACCATCTAGATCATCAAGGAAGGTGTTGTGGATGACACCTTTGAACTGATTTTTTACAGTAACCATCTTGATGTATTCTCCTCCCGCACATTGATATTCTATGCGAGGAAAGGATATTATCAATGTTCTTGCGAAGTTGATAACATTGGCGACCACCCGTCGATAGTCAATCAATTCTACTGAATGGGAATCATAGGCTTTCACCTTGTATGCCAGCTATTCTTTCCAAGCAAAGAGATGTTGCTTGTTTTCCTCTGAGTAGACTGATTGATATGCCAATTGCAAGTCTAAAATTGTGGTCTCGTCTTCTGGCCTCTTCTCTACAATTCTTTGTTATGATTGTTGAATCTCTGCATAAAGTCCATGTGCTCTATCCCATAACTGGTAAAGATTTTCCAATATGCATCGCCCTTTGAGAACAAACTCCTCGACTTGATCTCTCAAGTGTTTTTTGTATGTTATTAGTTGTTGATGATTCTACTCTGTGGAAAGATCCAACAATTTTGTGGTAAGGCTGAGATGTTTGGGGTGCCATGCATCAAGCTGGAAATGTACAACCTCAATTGTTGGCTCTCAGCCTTCAAGGATGCTTTGTCTTTTCCATCCTTGGCCATCCTTTTTTGTGCACTCACCAAGGAAATTTCAAGAAGGTCTGCCTCCACCTATTGTGTGGTCTTTCTAAGGTTAAGTTTAGACAATGTGAAGTCTTCCACTTGTACCTCATGTATGCTTTTATCTTCTGGTGGGGAAGCAGTCTCTATGATGAGCTCACAACCTGCATTCCTCTCTACGTGAACTTGCTTCTTCAATATCTTCGTCGGCATGTCTTGTGGAACATGGTCGAATTCAATGAAGTCAAGTTCATAAGAGGGTCTTTCCCTCTTCCTACCTAGGAAACCCTCAAGCCAAATAGAATCTCCGCTAGCTTTGCTAGAAGGAGGAATATGGGGCCTTTGAATGCTCGATGTGTGAGACTATGCTGGAGTGACGTCTCTCAGTGGTGAGTCCAAGTTGATGGGGACTTGTGACTATTGTGACGGTGGTGATGTAGGTAGTTTTGTTTCTATTACAGGCATCGTTTCTGTTGTTGGCTCTCAGGCAGCTGTTGCTTCTTCAACAATTATTTCTATTACTGGCTCTGAGGCAGCAATACCCATGACTATTTTGGGATTGTATGTGGCTGTCTCCACATGTGTCCCTTGTGTTCTTGGCCTTGTATGCTTTGACATCCTCATCCCTTGGGAAGGATTGCACCATTGCTTCTGCCTGGGCTTCTTTCTTGATGTGGAAGGTAGTGTAGACTGAACCTGTGGAGGCTCTGTTCTGGGAGGTAGCACTTTCCTTGTCTTCTTGCTCTCGAGATAGAGTTGACTATTTCTGACCACTCTACTCATCCTCTCCTCTATAGATGGGTTATCCTTTGCGTACCAATCCACTTTTGGGAGTGGTTGTGAGTCAACTGAATCTATGAAGAATGAGGGGAGAATGACTTCCCCTTCATCGTCTAATAAGCCCTTGATGTCTTTTGACATAAAGTCAACAATTTGTGAGAGCCTGAACCTACTATAGTTCCTTCTTCACACTTCATACTCATCATCACAATTGAACTAATAATCTTCTATAGAAGATTTATGTGATGAGTGTTGCTCAAGATGTGCCACATAGAGACCTCAGGGATCATATGACCTTCTCTCAATGAGGTATTTGAGATTATGCCTCACTATTTCTTGGCTCAGATCAATTTGGCATCAGTCGCCAACCTGGATCTATAGAGTCCCATCTCAATGGGAAAGTTCACAATCGTCTTCTTCTTTAAGTGCAAGTGAATGTGAACTTCAGATAATTTCCTTAGGAATTTCATGAAGACTACCCTATCTGAAGGGTATCGTGGCATCATGGTGGGGTGACCAATGTAGCCATACACACGTATGTAGGAGAATGTAGGGAATTGGATAAACCAATCCGCCCAATCTGCCATTGCATCTCTGGTTGTTTGTGAAATACGTACACGCATCTCATGGCCTAGATCTCGTACGGTGTGCATGACGAAGTGATCACTTGTTCTTTTGAAGTGTCGCTCTGCTTGAGTAAACTCAAGACATGTAAAGTGTTCATGAACCTTCTACACACCTAAGGTTCCCACATTGTTTAATATCCCGAACTCTCATTGGAAGGCAATCAGGTATACCAGGTAAGAACATATGTGAAACCGATGAGCTTCTCAAAACCTGATAATTTGTTGGTGGAGCGTATCACTGATCAAAGTGGCCCAGTCATAATGTTCCCTCTTGCTGATGATTTTTACAATGACATAATACATCCACAGCTGGAATTGATTTCCATCCTCCTATCCAATGATTTTGTTGAGTAGAGTGATTAACACTGCATACTCATCTTTGCATTCTCCTCGCCCAACCAACTTAGGCAAGTTAGCATTTTTCACTTTCAGCCATTTTTCTACCATTATTCCTTGGCATTTTCTTTTGGTTGCTTTGAATGCCTTGTTGCATTCTATCACTGATATGACCCTACTGGTAGGACATGGTGGAATATCAAAACACTTTTCAATGTCCTTGGGCTTTATACTACAGATTATCCTCCCATCTACTGACCCGATTTCTCTCGTGGTAGGATTGTAATGCTTAATACAAGCTATTACAAGCTCCACACTCTATAATGTGATGGGAATGGACGTAACTTGAAGCAACCTAGACTCATCTATGTTTTGCAACGTGATCTGATTCATGCCCTCCAAGTCTTCTAGATCAACC
The DNA here is from genome assembly GCA_007258455.2 of Sequoia sempervirens. Lineage (NCBI taxonomy): Eukaryota > Viridiplantae > Streptophyta > Pinopsida > Cupressales > Cupressaceae > Sequoia > Sequoia sempervirens. The sequence goes on from VDFB02191219.1 coordinate 7,894, forward strand.
ACTGGGTTTACTTGATGCAAGTTTGTGTCAGTCATTTTCAGGTAATCATGGTACAAGCTCATCTTGGTCTTGTATTGTATCTGAGAGTATTACATCCTGAATAACTTAAAGATTGGTACATACACTTGACCCTCTCTAAATAAATATTTAGAAAACCATGAAAATGGCGTAGCCACTGTTGAAAGTATTTTTTGAAAAAAATCTAGCACATAGGTTTTGTTAAGTGCTTCAATGCTAAACAAACCCAGTTCCTCAGAATTTTGATTATGAAACTTTTTTGTAAAAATCCCCAAAAATAGGGGCAACAAGTTTGTTGATTCTGGAAAATCTGGCGAGATGGGTTTCATTGAAAAATTATTTTGAATCTTCCCAATTGATCAGATCTGTGGTAGCCCGCTAATTTGTGTGACATGCAAGAAAACCTAAGACAAGAAAAGAGGAAGTAAACAGAAGATGGATTGGGAAGTTTTAATCGACTCCTTAAAAATTTGTCTCTAAATCCAGCCTCACGATTAGAAATATTCTTCTACACCTAATCTTCAAGAAATATCCAAAAGAATGTTCAAAACCTTGGTTAGATCCAAAAATGGCATCGCCAGAGCTTATTATTTGTTCCTGATCATCAACCTGCAAAGAAATAATGAAGTGGGACACCTAGATCTTCTTAGTATAGACTCGAGCCTTAGATCCATAAGTTTGGGAACTTAACTCATGATCAAAAGTTGATTTGGCTTGATCTGAAGTTCAAAAAGGTGATTTCCATTGATTGTGGAGTGAGTTAGCCAAGTTTGCCTCAAAATATCTTAACTTTAAGTCAACAAACTTGCCTTTGACTTTTTTAGTCGTCCTTTTGAGCTTTGATTTCTTTTTTCATCATTTTCTCTTTTGAATGACCTTGGTTTGATCCTGAATCCAGATTGATCTGTTGATCCTGAGCAGCTGTTGTTGGATTCATTGAGTACCTGGATCTAAACTGAAGATATGTGCCTGGGAGGCATTAGGCCAAAAAGCTAAGTTTATAACCCTAGAAAGGAGGGCGCCTTTTTCAAGAAAGGGTGCTTTTCCTTTGCCTTAGTCATTTTTTATAACTGTTCTTTCAATCTTTTCATTATAACCTCCTGTGCTTTGATTTAGAATTTTTGTTGATCGGTGAATCAGATGTTCTCGTTTGATGTCTCATCAGGTAACCAACTCTGCTCCTCAGAGGATGACTGGAGTTTTAGTTCACATAAGCCAATTAAGGGTCATTTAATGCAAGGGCACCCCTCATTGGAAAGGGTGCTTTTTCCTTCTTGTTCAGTCATTTTCATCCTTAAAGATGTTCCATTTTGATCCATATTATCTGGTGATTGACTTGTCAAATGCTCTTGTTTGCAGTTACGTTGTCGAGATTGACCTAGACTGAGAAAATTGTCTTGGGAGGCCTTCTGACATCTGACAACATCTGTAGGTTAAAAAAGAAGGGCACCTTTCCTTGGAAAGGGTTCCTTTTCCACCTTGATCATCATTTAGACAGTCATTATTGATGTCTTCGTCAACTGCTTCTTTTTACTCTACTGACAATTGTCGGTGATCACTTCATTAGATGATCTTGCTGATTGTTTCGTTGTCGAGTCAGCAGGAGAACGCCGAGGATGACTGCCTTGGATGATTCATTAGGCTGTATCTGACCCTTGAGAATCAAGGGCCCCCCTCTCTAAAAAAGGCTCTTTTTGCATTATGAACTGATTCCTCCTTCATAACGTTTCCAGAGTTAGTCAAATTTTGAACTTTTTCAATTTCAAAAATCTCCTCCATCGAAGATCACCATTTTGGACCTTTTTGTCCATGGTTGCATCATTGAAGCTTTTGAAGCTTAGCTTTCAGCATTTGGTACTGGCCAATCTGCCATTAATGGTTGCGGAGCTCCTAACTTTGTTCTTGAAAAACATAAATAGACCCACTAGAGTAAAATGTGTCTTTTGATGATTCTGACTTGACCAATGTGATCGTGAAGTCATTTAATCCTATCAAAATCATTTTCAATCATTTTTGGGAAGGTCCTATTTTCGGGGGTTTCCTTGAAAATAGGGGCGTAAAACCCTAATTTTCAATTTTCAGAATTTTACATGTGTTCCTTGATAGAAACCCACAAAGCCCCTAGTTTGGTTTGACCTAAAATAGACTTTTGACGACATTTTAACATGATTTAGCTCATTTTATACATAATGCCAAAAAATTATTTTGGGTACAACAAAGTGCATGGAAAGAAATAATTTATTTTATATTTTAGTTTCATTTGTCTCCTCATCAACCTCTACTAACAATTCTTCATCCATTTCTTCTTCATTGGAAACTTCAATGTAGAATATTAACTTTCTTCATGCTTATGTCCTCAACTATACTTGATATCACAAATAAACCATAACCTTTTTCCTTCTATTCAACTTGTTGAAGAATCAATCTAGTAGGTTGAGGAAATTATTGTGTAGGAGTAATCCTCTCTTATACTTGTGAATTATTGTACCTTTTGGTGACTAGTGATCTCTTGTCTAATCTATGTGTCATGATAATAGCCTTTTCTATGGAGCTTGGATTAAACTTGCACGACTCATGTTGGATTTGATACTTGAGATTAAACTTGCACAACTCCTGTTAGATTTGATACTTGAGCCCTCCCATTTAAATAAGTCATTCAAAATTTAGTCTCTAATTGTTGAATATAATCCTTGAAAATTTCTATTTGGTGTATTTTTTCTAATTGGTTGAAGTAGTTCTCTATCATGCTATCACAATAGTGTGAATATAATTTATTAGTAAAAAATAACCAACTGACATTAAGAACCTTCTTCTTTTGAGCACAAAGCTATTGATACCAAATAAATTGCTCTAGATCTAAGTATATAAACTCCATTACCACCTTTTTCCCATGTTAGATTTGATGTAAATAAAAAAACTCTCCATTTGGTTGATCCAGGTGAGTGGATCCTTCTCATCAAACTTACACATTTCCACTTTTGGAATTCTTTTGGAATTAGGCTATGTAGTCCTAAATGGGTACCTAGTGAAGGAAATGGATATGATATATCTGGGATTTCATTGGGTTATGTATTAGTTTTTGGTGATTGATTTGGTGGATTTAGTTTCAAGCTCAATAATTGATCAATTCTTTTCCCAATCTTATCTAATTAGTGTTTGATGTTTGGTTGTATCAACCTAGAGATTGTATGCACTATACTTGTGTTGGCTTACTTTATAGCTTTTCAAAGAAAACATTATAATGAAATATCCTCAATGCCCATGTTTGGCCCCACATCCTCTTTGTTAGGAGTTGTTCCTTATGTGTACAAATTATTTCCTCGATGTCTAGTTTGTGGCCTTCTCATAATGTGGAAAATTATTTTGTAATAAATTGCACAAAATAAATCCAAATCAGATAAAATAGTTACTATAACCTTACTTTAGCGTAGATCTCACATTATTAAAAAAAATTCTTAGAAATTTGATGGCTTGCAACCTTGGGAATGAATTTTGTGAAAACAATAATTTCATAGAAAATCCTTCAAAATTTCTTCAAATGATCTCAAATATGAAATGGATTAGCTTCAATATGTCTTTGATAAACCTTTCTAATTTTAGAAAAAAATTGTGAAGGTGAAGGAGATATGTACTTCACAATTTGACCTCCTAAATAAAAAAAATTCTTGTTTCTTGCCTTCTAGATGTTAACACCATGATCTAATACCACTTGTAATAAAACAACTTGCACAATATAAATAAACAACAATAAATACTTGGAGATATAATATGAATACTCACAAGTACTTGATAATAGTAAGCCACTTCGAGGGGGAAAATCTCTAAAATTATTCAACAAGATATACAATTCAAAATAGAATTTGATTAACTACTACTCACTACCTCCTATATATATTATACTTATGCCTTGGATGTCATCCAAGCTAACCAAACTACCTATATAAGACTATATTAATGATTATATAACCTAATTAAGAGTTATGTTAGCTACAAGATGACTACAAATATCCAAATACAACCAATGGGCTAAGGGAATATCACCATATATGAGATTTAATAAGACTTTCTTTAATACAAGTTGAATACATAAATGTGAAAGATTCATCAAAACATGATATACAAATTTTCTCAACATGAAGTAGGAAATAGATCTCGAGGGGTTTAGTGGCTTCCAAAGCTCTAGGATCCAAACCAATAGGGTATAGCTACCTCTTGACCAATGTAATGCTCTTAAGCATTACCTCACCTTTCTAAAATATATTAAATAATGATCTACATATATACAAGTTGCAAGGAGGGCTCATGATAACATTAAAATATACATCAAACACATGGGGATTGTCTCATACACAATATGGATCACTTTTAGTCCATAAAAGGGAAAGCTATTGTTGACAAGGAAAGATAGATTATATTCCTCCTTGAAGATGGTATTTGAATATAACAAACATGAGGCTTCCAAGTGACCTAATGATTGTTGATGACAACTAGCATGAGTTATCATAGCAACAATATTGGCAACACCCAAAATATTTGAAGGTAACAAGCATGTGCTAGAAATTCTTGTCTTCTCAAGGATCTATTCATAGCATCATGTTGGAAATATCATATTCTCAACATCACACCCTTATTCCTTCTATTCGTGAGTCAACCCCTCTTGGGCACATTCATACTTTTAATGGATGTGATTCAATACACTCTTGCCTCCTATACATATGACAATCCTACACATGTTGAGATAATCTACAAGCCAATGTTGAATTTTTAACAATTCATAGACACCATTTGAAGCATATAAAAAGAGTTGCCATTCTTTTTTAAATATACACAAAGGGTAAAATAGCTCAAAGGCTAGAGCTCAATTAATGGATGTCATAACATTCATTTTTAACAAGAATGAACATAAAATAAAGTAGAAGTATTTACCATTTCTGCACACACTTATGAAGGAAGAAGAATACTATTTAAATCAAGAAGTAGATTTAACAAGAAGAAATAACACGAATAAAATAAGATCTAACCTTTTTCAAAGCTTAAAATCCCAAAGAGTTGTAGCAAGATGATCTCCACTCTATCCAATATTTTTCAAAAATCTAAGAACACTTTCTAGCTTTCAATGCTTTACAAATCCAAAAGCCTATGTTTTTTTCACATCCTCTTCTCAAGATTTTAAAATTCCATTATTAATATGCAATACTGAATTAATATAGAGACAACCTTTATTCTCAACCCTTCCTTTTAGTTAAATAACTTGACTCTAGTTTACATAGCTTTGCTCAATCAATTGTTAGCATGTGTCCATTCTCTCAAGGGAAAGCAAAAGCCCATAAACCACATTTTGAATTTTAAGGAAACTTTAATTTTTTAAATAATTTTAAATATAAACATATTTTTCCACTCCAACATATCTTCTCTAAATCAAATCCAAAATCACATGAAACACAAATCCATATTCAACTCTAAATTTGCAATTCCAAATGCAAATGATATGATATTTTAAAATTGGTGACTAATAATGTTTAAAATATCATCATCGACTTCTAAAGATTTTTAGATGATGTTGGTCTCAAAAATGACAACCCTATAATCAAATTGCACTAAAATGACATGAAGTTAACCTTTTAGATGCCCAAAAGATACCATTTATATACAAATCAATCCAAATGCTTTTGCAAACATTTTTAAAAAGTAAAAGCATAAATAATTAGTAAATATTTCTAAATACTCAAAGCATTAAACATGGTGCATAATATTTATGAGCTATTAGCAAAGTTATCTAGGGTTTTTTAAGGCTTAGATATATGACTATACTAATATGTACATAAATACATCTTAATCATCTTACAAGTGGATTAAGATAGTGAAAACTCATCCATAGTAATTCTTTTATTAACTCATGTTCACTTATTCTTGTTTATTGTGTACTCATTGGATACATCGAATTGATTGAACAATAATAAATAAAACAAGAATAATAAAAATTAAAGAGAAACATACACGAACCATATGTTTGGAACATCTAAAATCTTATGATTAAATTATTATATAAAATAAAAAATCATATAATCTTATATATAAAGACCATCAAAATTAATCATAATAACATTTTAATATAATAAAAATATATATATAAGACTTACAAATTTTTGTGTCATATATTTTACTTGGAAATTAAAATAGATAAAGTGGAAATCAATTCTTAAAAAATAAAAATAAATAAATAGTTCTAAATTTACTACCAACTTTTGCCTTACCAATACATTAATCATTATTTTAAAGAAAAGTAGTCAAAGTGAATCCAAAATTAAGGGAAAGTTTGCAATGTAAAGCAATAGCGTATAAAGAAAAGTAGTCAAAGTGAATCCAAAATTAAGGGAAAGTTTGCAATGTAAAGCAAGAGCGTATGTATTTTTTCTCGTCTACGAGAATCTATCCTAGATTTAATAATATGTTTGTGTTCACCCACTATTTGTGACCGCTGATGACAAGCATATATGAACAAAGTTTGTTTCATTGGAAGTTCCGACGGAGTAGACTGCTCCAACGATGTTCCATTCTTGGTAAATCCTAACGAAACGTTACCATCTCCGTCGGTGAATGTGGCCTGCGCTTTTCACTGCTCCCTTGAGCATTGGGATGGGATCGCTTCAATTTACGGTGGAGAGTGAGAGGGAGATTGAAATGGCAAGTGGGATTGAAATTGAGGTTAAGATTAAGCAGCTTACGTGCACCATTTCGCCAAGGAAATTAGAAAACTCTGAGGTGACATACAAATCCATTTCAGTGCCGTGTATTTAGCAAATTGGAAGTCGACAAATGCATTTTATAATGTGCTGGATAGTTTTTTGTGGAGGATAGAGATTCGTCTACCGTGGCAATTGCGTCTCTACTTCAATGTTTTGAATCTGGAATGCTATTAATACCCAACCCCAACATGCGCACTCTGATATAACCCAAGAGTGCATAGCATTCAGATTGCGCGTATATTCATTGAGGGTGAGCCATGACAAAAGAGCTGGCGCAGGTTAGGGCAGGGGCAGTGACATAGTTAGCATTTATGTGTAAGCAGTAAGAATTGAGGCTTCTAACGACGTGTGTGCATTGCAGGAGGGGGAGCAGAATGAGGAGAAGTGCCAAACGAAATGCAATCCTGTGCTCTTGGAGTACAGCAGCAGTATAAGAGGGGTGTTGGCATTGTTGCTGAGTAGATTGTGCCCCGACAAGAGTGTAATACCGCTGGGGCATGGAGACGCCTCTTCGTTCAAATGTTTCAGGGCACCTCTCAATGTAGAGGACGCTCTCGTACGGTCCACACGCAGCTCCAACTATAATGGTTACGCTCCTTCCTATGGCATCCTTGACACTCGCAGGTATTTTATTATTTCTTAATTGGACTTTTGGACTTTGGACTAGGGTATCTGGAATTTACAACCTTCCAAGAATTTGGGACTTTGCATGTTCCAAATAACATTATTTGAGGCTGTTCTGTATTATTCATTTGTACAACCTTCCAAGAATTTGGGACCTTGCATGCTCCAAATAACAATTTTCTTGGCTGTTCTGTTTTATTCACTTGTACAACCTTCCAAGAATTTGGGACTTTGCATGCTCCAAATAACATTATTTTAGGTTGTTCTGTTTTATTCAAGAAACCCCGTATAGCCTAATTTGCATGTTGCAGTTCTTAAGTAGCCCAAATTCATTTGATGCATGCAAAATCCAGAGCCAGAAAAATGCTAAATTGCAAGTTTAGGTGCTTGATGAATTGAGCCTCAAAATGCTTAGCTTAGCCTTTCTCCATGAGCTATACCTAGCGTCTACGATTCCACTGCAACCGTTGTACTTACTGCCCTTGTATGGCAAAACCATGGTTCCAAATACTAACCAGGTAAGCTGAATTCTTGTACTTATTTCATCACCTCAATTTCGTACATCAATCAAAACTCTCAAAGTTCATATCAATACGGATGGTGTCTATTTCATTTACTATATATACCATTGCTTCTTTTGTTTCCCTCCTCCAACTCTATCATGTTAGGTTGCCATAAACTTAAAAGCCATGGAGCTATTATACAGGAACATACTGTAGGGTGTTGGGTTCCAAGGAGAGATTGTACCAAGGAGAGCACTATGCTTGATTTGCCACGGTTACCTTTTCATTTCTCCCTCTAGATTTTTTAAATGATATTAAAGATTATGGCAATGATCACGATGACAGGTTTCTTCCCTGTATAAGTTTTTTCCTGAAATTGTCATTATTCAATCTTCCGGTAGGTATTGAATTCATATTCCACATAGAACAAAGAGGGAGGGAAATTGTATAGTGGAATTAGCCCTTGAACCTAATTTGTCATATCACTGGAATCTAATCCTTGACTTAATGCAATTTAAGCAGTTGTTGAAACCATAGAAGCATAAATCCTCAAAAATTTGCAAAAATTGCGATTTTAAAAAAATCTCCAGCTGAAACAATTTTTTCCCCAAAAAATCGTGATTTAATCAGCTGCGATTTTCAATGATGTTCAACGATTTTTAAGGGTTAAATCGCGAAAAAATTGCCCAACCAACCTGTCATGAAACCCTAACTGTGCGAAATTGCTATTTAATCAGGGTTTTTTGTTGATTTTTAGCACATAACTGAGCGTTGGCTGTCGGGATGTGGTTCACCATCAAACATTCACTAGATTTCATTAGGTTGTTAAGGAAAATCATAGGTAGGCGACCTTGAATGGATGTATGCATATTTCTAATAGATGTTAAGGACATTAAAATAGAGACATGTTCTGTGGTATGCTTCTACATTTGATGGAATGGTTAAGAGATGTGCTGCTTTTTTCTCTATATTCCACACTACTATCATTTGCCTTAGGCTCGTAGTAATGCTTTCCATGTATATAAATCTAAAGACACAATTTAGTGGGAAATAAATCAATAATAGACAATATCATAAATACTAAGTAAGGTTTCTATTTGATTTTTAAAAAATTATTTGAACCTTATAAGAGTACTTGCAAAAAGTAAATATAGACAGCCAGACTAAACTGAAACGAAACTCTATTGGCTTGATATAAACCTAAAGAGATTTGTTTTTTTGGAATTCTTGTGATCTTGACTGTTCAATAGAATTTTAACATTTCAATTGTCAACAATAATACCAAGGTTAGGATGGGACAAATTTCCTTTTCGGATGCTAACAAAGTGTGATAATTTGGAGCTTCAATTTGACACTGGCCAGCAAGTTTTAATGGAAAGTAGGTAAGGTAGTGACAATTCTATAATCAAGTAGGAAGCAAAAGTCTAAACATAAAAGTATATAGACATTGTGAACCTAGAAGCAGTATGGTTCCTGTCAGAAAGATAAAAATCAGCTTGTAGTGCTGAAAAAAATGAACTGTAGCAATATTTTATATCAAAATGAAGGATTGTTTTGGTTATATTTAAATTTCCTATATATTATGCAAGCTTAATGCTTTGTTCATTGGTGAAACTCACTGCTTAAATGCATGCCCTGCACTTGTTAGGGACATTTCATTTAGGATCATCAAATACATGGAGGTTCAGGCTTTTAACTAGGAGCTTCATCATCAGGACTTGCAGCCCTCTAGCATAGCTCTATTTGTAGCAGCAAGAGTCATTGGCTACATTTTCTTTTTTGGAACTTTGTACATAGTTTATAGGTTGACTTTGTACAAACTATATTGTGATTGAAATTTTGTCAACTATAACCATCTAGTTATTATTTATGCACTATGAAGTATGCTTTGTGCAATGCATTGTAATCAGCGATATGAATATAAACAACAAAATCTTATTTTCTACAATTCATGGGTTAAACTCTCTATTTTATTTGCTCTCTATATCTCTATGCTATGGAAATGCCCTTAAATTTTTTTAAAAAAATTTTTGTTTTACAATTTTTTTTATGTTTTAAATCCAAATTTTTTCTTTATTTTTCAAAAAATCTTATGGGTTTGCCATTTTCCCCAATCGAGTTTTTGTATGGTTGAAAATCAGGATAACATAAGTGCAACTGATTTGAACACATTATCTAGCTAGATACAATCCAGTGGGAAGCTGGAATAAGTCATTGTCATCTCGTGGCCAGCCCTCTACTGCTACCTCTATAGTGGCTATGGGGCTAGAGCTCTGATGTTGTATTAACCAGGTGCCTTAGTTTTGGTGTGCTAATTTACGTGTCACATACAGTTCTGACCTTCTGACTATGCACAAAATCTGAAGCCTTGAGCATGGAATTACATTCGGTCCTGAAATATCACAATTTGAAATTGAACTGAAAAACGAAAACTTCTTAGTTGTTTGGAGGTTTGGCTACCAGATCAAGTTTTAATACTATAGCAGTTCCAGTATGGCTTTAGTTTTATATTTTAATTTTGAATCACTGTCAATATCAGGGAACCAGTAGTTCTAATGATTTTTTGAAAATTATTTACATTTTTTCTTTTTGGTGGTGAAACATATGAAAAGCTGGTTGTTGCTAAGTAATTTTTGGTTCCTTTTTCCAGAGCTGTTGCCGAGTATGTCTCCTCTGGCTTGTCATATAAGCTTACATATAATGATGTGTACCTTACTGTTGGTTGTTCGCAAGCTATACAAGTGTGTCTGACAGTATTGGCTACTAAAGGCTCAAATATACTTTTACCACGGCCAGGGTTTCCAGTTTATGAAACAGTTTGCGGATACAATGGCATTGAAATCAGGTTCTATGACTTGATTCCAGAGAAAAATTGGGAAGTTGACTTGGATCAGGTAGAGGCTTTGGCTGATGAAAAAACCATTGCAATGGTTATTATAAATCCAAGCAATCCTTGTGGTGCTGTCTTTGACTATGAACATTTATTAAAGGTATGTTAAGATCCGTTTAAACTTCAAACAATGAAAAATGAATTTGTATTTCATCTACTTCATAATTTTAATGGATTGCTTCACCTCCCAACTATAAGTAAAGTCTCATTAGAAAAAATCGCAATAAATTGTCTTCTCACATACATCATACCTTATGTCTGATTCAAACACCTTCAAGAATATCATACATTAGGAGTTCACAGAGGTCAATGGTACGAAGCTGTTCAACTTGGTAAATCTTGAGAAATAAAGATGGAGTAATGCAAAGTAATATGAATGCTTTAAAACTCAAAGAGTATATTCTGTTTAAGCCATGTCTTAGATTTTAGAACTGTCACATCCCACAAAAGTAATTTGTGCAGTTCACCTTGTGGCAGGATAGTTAATAATTTGCTTTTTATAATGAGTATATTATATGCTTTCATGGTATCTAACATAGTAAAAGACCTATTTTTGTAACATTTATCCCTGCTCATAATGCATTCTGTGAGTAAGTCCAATCAGAACCCTGCCATATTAATATGGTCCGATGCTTCATTTTTATGAATGTCTTCAATTCCATGATTTACTTCATATTAATGAAACAATAATTTGCTTTGGATCATAGGCCATCCGTAAAGTATGCAATTTAATTTTAAATAGATGCATGGAGTGAAGTACCAATTTTGAGTTCTCTGGACATTTTTGTATCTTAATGGCAAAAGAATTCCTGATAAGTCATGACATAGGTAGGTTCCTGCCATTTTCTGCTTTCATAATCCAACGTTTCTTCTTATATGTGCTTGAAAAACAAGATAATGAAACTTAAAAATGACGCGTGCACATAAGAATTAGTTTAATTTCTCACCATGCATTTTATTGATAGAAACCTTTGCGGCACATGGAAACTAACGGGAAGTTATTGTTGCACTGCAGATTGCAAAAACTGCTGAACGCTTAAATTTTCCTATTATTTCAGATGAAGTATATGCACACATGGTGTTTGGTCAGAGCAAATTTGTGCCTATGGGAACATTTGCTTCCATCACACCTGTAATAACACTTGGAGGCATTTCAAAGCGATGGCTAATTCCTGGTTGGCGTTTCGGATGGCTTGTTACTTGTGATCCCCATGGCATTCTCAAAAAGGGAAAAGTAAGAACTGAGACTCTTCTGTTTCTGGATTCTAATATTAGCTCTATTGTAGAAGAAAATGTTTATTAGCTAAAACCAGTAAAAATCACCCTATCTCATCTTACCATCATCCAGTGGGAATGATACTCTATCCCATCATATGGCCTAATGTGCTCTACCTTATGGTATTCCCATTTTCATTGCATTTTAGCATGTTGGTGCCATCCCTTCAGAACTGTGCAAACTTGGCATCATCCCTACCTTTCACCAGCATATTGCTGGCAGCCTCTTGTGAGTGCAGCACTGAGTGGTATGGTTGCAGTATTGTAATCCCTATCGGCCATACATAAGAGATACTGGTTAGGGAGATTCCTTTTTGCTCGGTAAAAGTTAGTGACTCGACAGAGCACTCAATATATCATCATGTCTCCCAAGTTAATGCAGGTTCCATTTAAAACTTCCAGAGTTTTGTTAGTTTTTCTTCTTAGAGGTTATCTCAGTTCAGATCTAATTTCTGTGTCTATTTTAAAATTTTCCTCAATAAAACCATTTTCTTGTCCTCTGCAAAATGTTCTAAACAAATTCAATATTGTAATATTATATATTACAATTGTATTTATTTCTTAAGTGTTAAATGCTTTTCCTCTGAGTAGATTGTTTCAAATGCGATACTATTTCAAATCTGTAATTGTTTCGATGGTGTACCCTGTAAATGCAAGTTCTCAATTCATATAGCAGAATTGGCACTTAAGTTTCCTTTGGAATTTCTTGATGATGCCTGATGTTTGATGGCAAAGAAGGAAGAATGAACGTTGTGAGGAGATTTATGGAAAGTGTTTAATAAGACCAGTCAGATACTGAAAATCTTTGTTTGGATGGCAGGTTCAAGAAGGAGTCGAGATGCTCATGAATATAACTCCTGGACCTTCAACTATTGTGCAGGTTTAATTTCCTTCTTGAGACGCTCGTCTGGTGTACTGTGTAATATTACTTTTGTTTAGTTTATTTTTAACTTTAAGTAGTGTCGAAGAACTTCCTAATATGTTATCGCTTTTATTACAAGCCACATGCCTTAAAGAAACCCTGAACTATCGGACTCTTTAAACTGCTATAATAATATTCCCCTAACCACCTTTTGTTTTCGTGTATTACACCATTTTAATAATTGTATGTTCTCTGATTCTAAGGATACGTTCTTGCACCTGCAGGTGCTGTTCCAAGCATTTTAAAGATTTACTAGCAAGGGTTTCCACGAGAACATATTTACTTATTGGATGCTTGGCAGCTGACATTTGCTACAAGCGAGTCCAGAAAATCAAGTCTCTATGTTGTTATTCGAGGCCTCAAGGATCTATGTTTATCATGGTAATTAAAAATTCATTTATTCATGTAGGTTATCATTTTGAAATAAATGAGAAGAAAACTTCTATGGTAATCAGCAATTTTTTGGTTTTTCATTAACATTAATTCCTTGTATTACTAAAAATAATACAGTAACAATGATCAATAACTCTTAATTGTATCATCTCATAAATGAACGGTTTCAGTTACATGATAAAGTCTTAATCTATTAGCTGCTTTGAACAGGTGAAAATAAATCTGTCAACCTTTAAAGGTATCAAAGATGATATGGAATTTGCTTTCAAGCTTGTTGAGGAAGAGTCAGTGGTGGTGCTACCAGGTGATTTGTACCGTGTTTGTCTTTGATAGCATTTATAGAAAAAAATTTAAATCTTTTAAAATTTAAAGTAAATATGCACTTTAAATGTGTGTTTGTGTTCATTATTTAACTTATTTATGACAAAATATTTGGATGGATGCCCTACAGGTTCAACCCTTGGAATGAAAAATTGGATAAGGATCTCATTTGCAGCTCCCATTGCCTCATTGGAAGAGGGATGGGACAGAATTGAATCATTTTGCCAGAGGCATTCCAATGTTTTAACGTTTAACTGATTGTTCCGGAATTTAATATGTTCCGGAATTTAATATGGTCTTAGTAATCATATTCTTAATCATGTAAAATGAAGGACAGAAGCTTCACTTTGTGCTTTTCAATATAATTATTATGCTACTTTTATTTTCAAGGGTTTAAATGAAATTCGACATGAACATGAAGCTCAGTCAGAGGAGGGTGTGTAAGTCAAACTGGAATAGAAACTATATTTATTTATTCTTTACCAAAAGCATCCAATTAGGTGGTTTTACTTATCCATTCAACTTTGGCTGGGTTGCTGTAGATATAATTTGCAGAAGCTTCTTGTTTCCGCCAAAAATAATCGCTCCAATGATGTTTATAGTTTAGTGCTTTCTACTCAAAGTTTGCTTTCATGTTACTGCAGGTCTGATGATGATCACCTAGGTTTGTAAATATCTTGAAGTTTAAGCTGTTTTGTTGTCAATCTCAATTAGATCCTTTCTTATAAGCAATCGGTTTGACCAGTCCGTAGTAGCGTGCAGTTGGTACAACAATGACTCAGAATTAATTTTATGCTTCTGAAGAGAAGATTTATCATATCGTAACCAAATCTGCGATATCATCTTTCTCTGGGTAGGATTCCTAACTTTTTGGCCGAGGCCTCTCTGAAATGTCCAGAAAGAGGTGGGATATGGCATAAGAAAATATATATATGTGTGTGTGGGTGTGGGTGTGGGTGTGGTGCTCTTAACATATTAACTTGATACTAAGTGCTAGTATTATAATAAACAATATAAATGTAAATACTAGCATACATATTTCTATTGCACTTAGCACCCAAGAGCACCATTTTGATTACTATTTTCTGGATTACACAAATCCAAATAAAAATATATAAATCTATGGAATAAAGTTAAAATAATATTTTTCCACACTCCCTCAAACTATCAAATTTAGGCTGTGGGTGGGCCATTCAATTAGCATTATGATGTGCGACATACTTGACTCACTTTGTATCTTTACCCCTGTCCTGAATCTACAATTTATTACTTTTTAAACAAGAATATCTTGAAATTAAGAAAAAGAGTCAAAGACATAGAAGATTAACAGAATAGAATTTGTGTTTACACTAACGAACTCCCCCCTTCTATTATTTTACATGACAAACAAA
>VDFB02191219.1:23076-143498 GCA_007258455.2 Sequoia sempervirens
TGAGGAGCTTGAAACCTTTTGTGAGGAGGTCAAGATGCAAGTGAACACTAGCAAAACCAAAATAATGATCTTCTCATTGCAAAAAAAAAAGAAACAAACTAACTTTCTTTTTTAAGGCAACTCATTGGAAGTAGTGGATGAGTACAAATACCTCAGGCTTGATTTCCACAACAAACTCAACTAGGAAACATGCAAAGAAAAAAGAATTCAGGGAAGTTGGAAAGTGTTATACTCCCTACAAAATAGATGTTGGAATGCAAAATTATAGATTGGATAATCAAGTGAATGCTTTTCGGTTTGCTTGCTACTCCAATGATTTTCCATGGGTGTGAAATTCAGGGCAGCAACATGTCAGATGAGAAATGGAGGCAAGTAGAAAGAATCCAAAAACATCTAATCATAAGTAGTCTCAAAATTAAGAGCATTGTTCCGTACGATATTTTATTGGCTGAAACGGTTACTTTCCCTTTTGAAGCATCGGCAACAGTATAAATGTTATGTTACCTAAAGAAGATTTAAAAGGTGGAGAACCATCATTGGCCTAGGCTAATTATGGAGGAAGAACCAACTAGAAGAAAGAACACATGGATGAAGAAACAGAACATTAATATGTAAGAATGTCCAAATACTAATAAGGAAATAAAAGGTTTGTGAGATAAAAATTTAGGCACATCATATGGACAAAACAAAAAGGGAAAAAAAAAGCTTACTTTATCAAAGAATTTAACCCCACATGGGACCATGAGGAAAAATCCTACATAGGAGCAGACATTATGTGGAAAGCAAAAATGTTGACAACCAAATTAAGGACTAGTTCACATCATCTTAGATGTGAAACTAGCAAATGGTTGATACCTAAAGAGAAGTGAGAAAAGAGAATATACCTATTTTGCAACTAGGGAGTGGTGGAGATAGAATGGCATCTTGAAAATTGACAATTTAAGCACCTTGTTTGAGGAGATAAGGTTGGGCAAAACTGCAAACTTCTTGATCAAAATTCACTACCAAAGATCTGATTTTGAGAGGAGATTACAAACATTATAAATCTTTGGTGCCCTATTTCTAGGAGGGAAAGTGTGCTGCACTTGGGTCCCATAGGCTGCTTTGGCCTTGTGGATGTTATTAAAATCTTTCATTCATTCAAATTGGATTTCTCCTAGAGATAAATTACAATCTCTCGAGGTTAATATTGTCATTTTTTGCCCTTAGATTGAAAGTTGAAAACAACTAAGATAACTTAGCTTTAGACCTAATTGTATTATTTGATACATGGAAATAACAAGGAGCCCTAGTTTCCTTGTTGCCATGTCAATTAGAACAAATGAGATGCTCCAAAAAACTGTTTAAACCCCCTGGTACAGACCCCCAAACCTTAAGCACAAGAGTGCCACTATATAAGAGCTATAATGATTTATGTGTACAACAAAAAAAAGAATACGTAATATAAAAATCAAGTAACACATCTATCATGATTAAAACTGTAAATTTATCAATGCTAAACCCAAATTTAATATATGATCTATCAAAATATTAACTACATGCAAGCTACAACATGGCTTTGCTAGTGTTGAAAGTGAAACCATTACATAAGGTTCGATTTTACTATGCAGACTAAATCAATTTTGAAAAAAAACTTTTGTTTTGCAATAGGAAATTGGTAAAATGAAAATCTTTAGAGCTACTTATTTTATAGAGCACTAATGTCTGCATCTTACAGTAGAAATCAAATCCGGCCCAATAATTTTAAAGTTCAAAAAAGAAGTTTATTGTTGAAATTTTAACTATTTAGCACTAATTATTTTAGGATGTACTCAATGCCTGCAGAAGCAACACAAGGGGTCTAAGGATTATCCGGTCTATCAACTGGAAACTATATGAGGCAATTGTTTTCCTGCAACTTTTGTTTGGGATATGTAAGGTTTGGCTACAAAGATGCCTGCAGAAAGGAGTACAGTTCGTGTCATTGTTCAATCTGTTTGTGATTATCCTATTGTTCCTTTATCTACTCTTTAAGATTCTATTATCATATTCTAATAATCACAGTATTATTATATCATGTGATTTGTGTTCAAGAACATAAATAGCTAATAACATTCAATGTTTGTCGCCCATATATGAACAATTTATAACCATCTAATAATATTCTTCGGTTTACTTGAGTAATTTAAAATCCTTCTAGACTTGGTTGCCAAGTTGAAATGTTAATTAAAATTAGAAAACAGACTTCAACATCTTTACCTTTTTTTGTCCACTCAGATGAACATCATTTTAATTATAGGAATGTAATATACAAAGACAATATGCCAACAGACTCCATAATGAAGAAAATATGTAATGTTCACAAGACTCATTGTGCTTCTCCTTTGTCCTTGCAACGTCTCAAAATTCATACCTAATTGCTTTACATCTCGAAGCCTGCAATTTGAGAGACTCTTACATAAGAATCCAAAACAATTATGCAAAATAGAAATAAATCCAGGATTATAAATAACAATCAAACCATCTTACCGTTGGAACTGTTCAGTATCTATGAATCTGAGACTAAGCTGCAAATGACAAAAAAAAGTTTCTATCAAGAATTGTATAAATGGTATGGTTCTGAGTCTCTGACATTCAATTCAACTATGCCTGACTATCTAGCATAAATCAACAATATATCCTCCATTGTTAAAGAAACATATAGGTGGTCATTGCACGTGAAGTTTTATGATATCATTGTAGCTTAGTTTTCTTTAAAAGAGATGAAAAATCCAAACATCTCTCACTTTTTACAAAGAAATTGCAAGTCATTTTTTCTAATATCAAATCCACTGGCAGTATGAGAAGAATATTAAGTAATTAAATGTAAAACATGAAGTTGAGAAGTGTCATGCCAAAAATGATTATAAAGCTTGAAATAAAATTATTGATGTACACTAACAACCACAAAATGATTGATGGACTTTAAATATGGTAAAATAATATTCAACACAAAGGAAACCTCACAAACCTTGAAAGGAAAAACAGAATAAGTAGATATATGATATAAATAGCGATGAAATCAAAAAAGGGAGCCACAGAGAATTATAAATGGTCAAGGGAAGAATTTATAAGATGCTTTACTCACTCCTGAAAATTTAAATGGGAGAATGTAGCAATAGGTGTCAGATCTGTGATGTAAAGATGATCTTGTGCATATCTCATTATGGAAAATAATCTATTTCCGGAACCTACAAAAATGCCAATTCTTCATTTCCATTTTAACATTAAGATTATATATTTGACATTCCCAGCATTAAACATCTAATTCTAAAACGCAGAGGGCATTCATAACTGCCCCAGAGGTAGTTCACAGTTAAAATTGTTTGCCTTGATCTTGATGACAGAGGTTCGGTTTTTACCATAAAAAAAATATATGAACAATGTGGTTGAAGAGGAATTTACTACCAGGATGACAGGTCCAACAATTAAGAGATTAGCATCAACAATGAAGAAATCAGACAGGATCTTGGTTCTTTCAACAGAATAACAGTAATTTCTTTTTGTGTGTTTTGAAAGCTTTCTTAAATACAAAGAATAGATTGTTTAATTATGAGTGTCTATCATAGCCACCCAAAAAATAGTTTAACTAAATAATCTGCAACCTTAGTCCTAGAAAACAATCTTATAATACCATGATCGTATTAAGCTTCAATTTCTAGGCCAGATAATCCTATGGTGGAAGTAAATACTTTTCCCCTCTCACAATATGAGAAGAAAAGTGTGTTTTTATCAAACCAAACATCCAAAAGCAAATCTTTCGAATGTTAAAGTGCAATTTGTCTCTTCAAAGTACAACATAATATCAGAAAAATTATAAAATTAATCTATTAAAAGGAATGCCACAATCTGCATAGGCCCGTCCAATTTCAAATTTACAGATGACAAATATTGTACTTTGCACTTCAACCACATCAAGTTTCTTAGCAGTCATTCTGTAAATATGAAAGCTAGACAAACCCTGTCTGTTATCCCATAGACTATCTTTTTCCTTGGACATTAAAATTCTTCTATTCTATTCTATCAACCCTGCTAAGTTATTACGCCATGAGCTAAATGCGCAATGCAAAATAAAGTGAAACAACCGAGCAACAGAACGAAATCAACTTGCAGTTCGTTCTGAACGCCTAAATTTAGAGGCAAACGGCATAGCATACGAAACTTTGCATTCAGAAGATATTGAAACCATTTTACTTTTATAAATGCATAACAAAGTAAAATAACAGAGCAAGAAATTTCTTATGCAGGGCAATTCCCTCATAGGTTAAAAGGTAAAAACAGGATTAGCAGGTGAAAAGGAAACCGGATCTAGATAGATGCTTCCGTGAACATTATCGCGCACAGTTTTTGTGTGCAGACGGTTTTGAAAAACCGGCACGGTCGCCTGCTGCGAAAGTGAAAATGCTTCGTCCAACCATGGTCCCATTGTCATTCTCCTCCACAAAGAAATAATAGCTCCTGTGCCTCAGTTCACAGAATTTTTCACTTCAATTTACAGCAACACTTGTATAGTGAAAGTTTTTTTTACAGCGAGGCAGTGGCATTTCTTCCACTAATATACGATCTCATGGACAGCTAATGTGGCATATATTTAATATAAGGCAGTTGCTTTACGTTTTTCAAGGGTTCAAACAAGAAGTGCGGCGTCATCACTAAAATAACCATTAAGCGGAAGCGTCCAATTTTTGGGGAGTGTCTGTCCAATTATTTTAGGGAATGAAACGTGGAGGAAAGTATGTCGAAAAGTGGGTATATATAATTGCAAAACGTTTAACGGTTTCTAACGCCCCCACCGTCGTGCCTTCTCCATTATTTTAGGACATTAAAATCTCTCTGCATGATGCCCAGGCGTCTCCCATCCCGAACATAATGAAAGCATTCCGTGTGGATCTTGTTTCCTCGCAAATTTCATTCTCCCATGTGATCAATTGATGCAGACCATTTACCATTAATTAAAGCTGCAGATTCGTATCTTTGTATGGGTAGAATTCCTTTTACTGGGAGGCCAATGCTTCAAAAAGGGAAACGTGTGTACTTCGCCATTTAATATCGTTCCCTACTACTTACATTGATCGGTTCAGGAATTTGGGTTTCTTTGACTCGAAGTTATCATTTGTGATGAACACCAGAAGTACAGCTAACTGTTCTCAGGAGTAGACAAAAGTGCAGCTAAGGGTTGCTTACTCGATTCTACACTCTTTGAACTTTGCATGAATAAATTACAGGAAATCATATTAAATCCTTGTGCACTTGGTTAATTGTTATTTGCCTTTGCTTTAGTAAATTAAAGTTAATTAGTTCATTGTTTTTTTAATTTTTCTAAGTTTTGATAATATTGTCTATTATTTGATTTCAATCATTATTGTTAAAGATTAATCATGTGACTTTACTTTTTTTCAATTACAAATTATAGTTGTGATTTTCTATCTTTTTGTATGTATTTGAAATAACATTGAAAAATTATTGTTCTTATATCTCCTACTCACATGAATCAAAGAAGTTAATTATTGGTATACCTAGATTAGACATCCACTACTTTTTTTAAATGAAAAGATAGTTAATGAAAGTAAGTGGAGGACCCATTTAAAGATGCTCATTTTTTGTCACGATGTGTGAATGCTAAAGTGTAGATGTAGTTTAGGATAAGGATTTGTGGAGTATCATAGACAAGTTACAAGATGGAACTTTTAATTTTACTCATTCTCACCATTGTCTCTAAGCATTGTCTCTCCTTAGTATGAACTGCTCATTGTTCATCTTATAATAGTCTCCGCCTATTCACCAAATTGGTTTCAAACACTACCATCAGAAATTATTATCCACTTTGGTTGATGACATCTCCACTTATATATTCCTCTATGCTTCACATCACCCTCATTTGTCACATATATTCTTACTATTTTCAAACACTTAATAGTTCTCCCATAAAATCTCAATAGATACAAATAATGTAAATTTTCCTCATTTGTGCAATTAAAAGTGAGTTAGAAGGATGTGATATGGATAATTAAGAGCTTATATTTGAAAAAAATATTTTATCTAAAAAAGAGTTGGAGGTATTCTTTCATTTAAAGATGCAATTTTGGGGGTTTTAAGGGCACTAATATTATCATTTGTCCAAAGAGAGATCATAGGTGTGTTTTGGAGATATTTGTTCATTTAAAGATGCAATCTTGGGGGTTTTAAGGGCACTAATATTTTTTTTCCAAAAAGAGATGGCAGGTATATTTTTATTTATTTTATTTGTATATCATGAAGACAAATGTTTCCTACTTCAACAATGTTTATAGCTTGTATATCTATTTTTGTGTCATGTGTGTTCATAGAGTTTGCAGTTTTAAAAAAGTATATTCAAATGAAGTTGACAACAAATTAATTTCCTTAATACCAACAAAGTGATCGTAAAACTATTGTGCTACTAATCTACTTTTAAGTGAGGATAAAAATGTTATTCATAAGACTTGTATTTTTAACCTCTTTCTATTCATGTCATTGAAAATGTTTATGCTAAATTAAGGATTATAAACTAGTTTTGTTATTATAATGTAAAAATGTTGGAAATAGGATACCATTTAATTGCAATCCTAAACATTATTTATTTCATGTATCTCTTAAGTCCTTGGAAAGTGTTCCCCAACACTAGGATTAGAAAGAGATTAATATTTGATGAAATAATCATGTTAATTGAATTAATTTTAAATGTTAGGAGCATGTGAGGGTGTCCAATATGAGTTCCTAAATAATAGGGGCACATGGGGCACCCACATGGTAGGTGACACTCACCTTGAGTTCATTTAACTATTTGGAGTAAGAGATAACACTTTTGAATGCATGTAAAGATCCTAGGAGTTAGAGTTTGATGTTTACATGCATGAAGTTTAGTTTAGCTCAATTCAGATCAGTTCAGAATCAGTTTAGTTCAGTTATGGTTTAGTTATCTTCAATTAGTTTTAGTTGAATGCTAGTTGACTTCAGTTAACTTGGAATGCATGACTAATGACTTGAGTTGCATGACAGATAACAGGGACTACCTTTAGTTAACAAGGGATGACCATTCTTGCATGAATGGTGCAGAGAAATGTTTCAGTTAATAGGAAATGACTTGGACCCAACTTGGGTGCCCAAGTTGGCTTCTTGGAATTAACTCCTTTGCATGGTATGATATTTTAGAAGGCTAAGTTAAGTGGGACCACTCTTGGGCGCTTACTTTGAGGATGAAGCCTTGAAGATATTTACAGAATAAAGGTTGAGTTTGTACTTTAGTTTGGGACGCCCAAATGGATGAAGATGAAGATTTGACATTGTTCTTCATGACATAACTTAACTTGCAAAAGATAGGCTTACCTTTTAGGGATAGGGATTGATCATTGTAATTGTAACTCTTGTGGAGTTTACAAAGTTAATTAATGCCTATTTATCTCAAGCAAGTTGAAGAGAGTTATTATCAGTTTTATTGTTGCAAGTTGTGAAGAAGATTTGGTGAAGGCAAAAGAAGCATTCTCAAGCAAGAATTGGAGTTATTGCAATCTACTTCAAAGATAAAATAGTACATTGATTCTTGGTGGAGTTTTTCCCCGAAAGGGCTTCTCCACGGTATACATGCTTGTGTAATCTTTCTAATATCCTATCTAATTCTTCAACAACTTCTATCTTCATTCTACAAATAATAAAATGAATTAATCAGATAATCACCCACAAAGAATACATATTTAGATCAGCAATCATAAAGTTTTACAAAGTATTAAGCTACATAAACACCTCAATTTTCAACAAAAAATTTGTATACCCTTTTTACATTCACTTTGATATGATGATGACTTCCATTATCTAGATGTTAGAATGTTAGCACCCTTTTGTTATATTTTTCCTAATCCTTATGTTGTTCCTAACCTGTTGAGCCTTTATTTAGACCAAAATGTTCAAATATGAGTGTTATGTGCGGACATATGCATGATGCACTAGCATCTTGTAAAAATTTGTGATTTCACTAATTATTTTGAAGCATTTCATTCCTCTTGCCATGGCCAGCCCATGAAATGTAACCATCTTGAGTGCATTTTGAATGGTTATCTTTTCCTTAGGCTCCTTTTTAACCCTAATTCAAACTATTCTCTCAATCCTCTCACAAGCTATCACTTTGGAAAACACTCTTAAGCTCTACCAATAAACTAATTATCTCCATTATTGATTTTTGAAGCTCTTAACAATGTTCTTTGCATGTGAAGACCATTTTGTGTTTGTGCACTCATAGAGGTGTAGTAGCAACTCCAAAAATTATCCCTCTTGGTGACAAGTTTAGAGGTGATTTTGTTCTTGTTATTGTTGTTCCAATCTCTTCATAAATTTCTCATTCACTACATGGATATTTCTTGAGTATTCTTAAGAATTTTGGCATATGGGATTCAATGATATTCTTGTTATTATATTCTCATATTTTAGTATAGCATTGTGAGTGCATTATTATTTTGTATCATTTTCATTTTCAAAGCTATTAAAAACTAGATTGTGATGTTGGTCAAAATCTTGATACAAGGATTTGACTAACAAAAATCCCCAAATAGCCACAAAACATTTATCTTTCCTTATTGGTGTTACAGGTTGCATTGGAGAAGAAGTCTTAAGCTTATAATTTATTCAATGATATCTTCTTCACCTCCTCGAGTGAACCCACAATAGTGAGTTGTCAGACATCACTCTTTTGAACTCGAATGAAGGAAAAAACTTGAAAATATCTTCGTTTGAAGGTATTTCTTTGAATGAAAGTGCCTTCATTTAAAGGTACATCTAAAAGTACCTTCATTCGAATATTTTTTTCAATGGGAATGACATACCTTTGAACAAAGATCCTTGAATTCCTTTAAACGAAGGTACCTTCGTTTGGAGGACCTTCAAACGAAAGGCCTAAAAGTGACCTTTCCACCTTAGGCCTCAAATTTTGTTGTTTTCAATCTTGGTTGGACTAGTAAATGGAATGGATATGAAAAGATAATTTTTGGGATTGTAGCACTTGAAGTAAGCTTTCCAATGAGTATAATATCAAGAATATATTTAATTTGATTAATATATTTATTTTCTAGTGAAGATAGGTTTTTCAACAATTATGAAGGTATTTGTTCCACACACATGGAAAAATAGTAAAATAGATTAAAATTTGAAATAATTGTCCTCTAGGTATTTATGTTCTTATTTCAACAACAAAAAAATTTAATTTGAGTGAAAACAAAGAAAGTTAATTGACCAAATATGAAAAAATGTGATAATGAGTGAACCTATGTCTAAATTATAGTTGATCTCACATCAAAAAGTTATAAAAAATAAATTTTGCAACAAAAAATTATGAAAAAAATCCATGCCTTAGATATCTGTGTTACAAATCTATATTTAAAAATGTATAATTTTATCATTCCTACAAATAAAGTTATGCTATATCGAATAAACATCACTTTTTAAAAATATTGTTCAATGAAAATAAGTTATTAAAAGTTGTGTAAAAAATACACAAATTATTTATTATTTCTTTTTAAAATATATATTTATAATCTATAGACAAAATCTCAAAAATCACTAGTTCACATCATATTCAAATTATTAACAATTTAGTTGCTATAGGTGTTAGAAAGTGAGAATTTGGTCAAGCTTTATAATTTCAATGTCCTACTTTGGCCAAAAAGTGGGACACACTATTGTGGGATCACCCCTCCATCTTTTTGTTATTTCCTTAGTTTCCTCTAATATATTAGTTATAGTGTTGTTTTATTGCTTCAATCACTAGTTATTTCATCATGTTCTCTTGTTCTATTTTGATGTTTGTACAGGGAGTATCTTTCTAGGCAAAACAACATTTTTTAGTTTTTCACTTGTACTGTAAGATGGCAGAGAAACACATTAGCATCCATGCAAGGTGATAACATCCAAGGTAGAGAACTTCAAAATTTCAATCGAAGTTCCTCAATTTCTATTTTTTTTTATTTTTACATTTAAAAAATATGGTTCTATCTCTCAATTCTCTATAACTACCATCAATTAGCACTTAAGTGTTTTGACTTCTTTTAGCAAACACATTTTTGTTTAAAATTTAAATAAAAAAGGGGTTCATCAACATAATCACAACAATAGATTGGTTTAAATGGAAACCTCAGCTACTTGACCCTAGTGTAGTGATTTGACAATAATACTCTTAGAGAAAGCTTGTCTTTCTTTAGTGGATTCAAATGTAGTGAATGAAATTTGACTCTCTTAAAGAAAGACAAGATTTATTTAAGCGTGATCTTAAACCACTACACTAGGTCAACTAGTTGAGGTTTTCATTTATAATATTCTATTGTTGTGAGTATGCTAATTAACCCTTTTGTGTTTTAAATTTTATGTAGAAACATGTTTGTTAAATGAAATTAAACACTTGAAGTGCTAATTGATGCTAATTACAAAGAATTAGGAAAAAGAAACCAAAATTTAAATACAAAAATGGAAAATATAGAAAACAAGGAACCTAGATTGAAATTTTGAATCTCTTTGATGTAGATGTTAGCATCTTCTATGGACACTAGTGCAACATGTTGTCATCTTGTATGGGTGAAAAACTAAAATTGATATTTTTCCTAGAAATATACTACTTGTATGAACAATAAAATAGAATATAACATGGTGAAATAACCAATGACTAGAGAAATAAAGCAGCACTATAAAAAAACTAGTTCCTTAGAGGATATTGATGAAATAATAACAAGAAAGAGGAGGTGAAGAAGATATCACTAAATAAACTATAAGCAAAACTTCTCCTATAGAACCTGCAATACTAATAAGGAAAGAGAAAGTTTTGTGGTTGTTGGAGATTTGCCTCAATCAAATTTGTATATTGAGCTTTTGACTGCCATTGCAGCCTAGATTTTGATAGTTTTGAAAATGAAAATTATAAACACAAGAACAATGCAATCACAACATTATGCTAAAATATGAGAATATAATAACAATAATAGCTTTGAATCCTATATTCCAAAATTCTCAAGAACACTCAAGAAATATATGTGTAGTAAATGAGAAACAAATAAAGAGATTGGAACAACAATAATAAGAGCAACATCACCTCTAAACTTGTAATCAAGAGGAACAATGTTATATTTTGGAGTTTCTACCACACCTCTATGAGCGCACAAACAAAATAATGGTCTTCACATGCAAATAACTTTGTTAAGAGCTTCAAAAATTAATAATGAAGATAGCTAGTTTGTCATTAGAGCTTGAGAGTGTTTTCTAAAGTGATAGTTTGTGATAGGATTGAGAGAATAGTTTGAATCAAGGTTAAAAAGGAGCCTAAGAGAAAGATAACCTTTTATAATGCACTCAATATGGTTACATTTCATGGGATGGTCATGGAAAGAGGAATGAAATGCTTCAAAATGGTCAATGGAATCATGCTTTTTTGTAGAATGCCAATGCATCATGTGAACATCCACATGTAGCACTTGCATCCAAAATGTCACTTGCATCCAAAAATTTTGGACTAAACAAACGCTCAATAGACTAGGAACAACACAAGGATTAATAAAAATATGACAAAAGTGATAAAAATATTGGCATCTAGATAATGCAAGCCACCATGCCAAAGTGATGATGGAATACAACAAATTATAAGGGTGTGCATTTTTAACATTACACTTATGCATCCATTAGTATGTGTAGATAGTGAATGCACTGAATTTAGAACAAAATTCAAAACTAAAATTAAATTTAAAATTCCTTATTCTAAACATATGTAAACATTTTTTTTAATAAAAAAAGGGTAAAAACTTTATTGAATCAGAATAGCATTACAAAGTCCAAAGAAAGAAGCCACAAGGGGCCCAACAAAACGAGAATTAATTCACACCCAAGAAGCACCTCATATCCTCAGCAACCCACTCCTCAAGAACATGGGCCATGTCCTCAGGAAGATTGCCCCAATCATCCGCATACCAAGAATCAATCCTCTCTGATGCCCATCGAGCCAACCCATCAGCCACCCTATTCCACTCCCGCGGAATATGGCAGAAAACAATGGACTCCAACGAAGAGCACATAGAACAATCTACTTGACAACCACAACTAGCTGCCAATTCACATCCTCCAAATTTTTCTTATTCAACAGATCAATAACCACCTGAGAATCAAATTCACAAACAATTTGCTGCCATCCAAGGCCAACCGCTCGCTCCATCGCCAAGAGAATAGCACTCGCCTCCATAAGATTATTAGTTTGCAAACCACGATACATAGAAAAGAAAAAAACCACCACTCCAAGGCTATCCCTACCAATACCACCAACCCCAGTATGCCCAGGATTACCCCTAGACGACCCATTCGTCTAGATTTTTAACTCCCCTAGAGTAGGCGGACCCCAAAATCCCTCACAAGCAACTCTCTCGCGCCCACTCCTACAATGCACTTTGCTCAAAATACTCCTATCCCCTGTGACAAGACCCAGGGCATTAACAACACCCAAGTCCCTAGGATCAATCAGCACAGACAAGTCACACTTTGCAGTCAAAGTCTCCTGCAAAACCCCAAGAATTTGCCTCCAAAGTTGCCCCATGAGCAATTTTTTATCTAGGAAAATTCTTCTATTACGCTCCAACCAAATTTTCCAAACAATCAGACTAGGACCAATGCTCCAAGAAATTTTAAGAAAAGAAGTTGTGGCAGGAGAAGATCCTTGTCTCTTCCAAAAATCCTCCAAAGAAGAGACATGGCAACACGGTAAGCTCCAGAGATTCCACTAGTGATGCCATATAGCCTTAACAAAAGAACATTGAAAAAAGAGATGTGATAAGCATTCTTCATGCTAACCACACAGAATGCACATAGAGGGGCCTTGGAACCCTCGTTTCCAAATATTGTCCCAAGTAAGACACTACCTTGGGCCACAAGCCAAGAGAAAAAATTACACTTAGGCCAAGCAAATTTATTCCAAACGTACTTCCACCAAGAAACCTGGGAGCTCCCAAAAATATGTGTATCCAAAACCTGATAACCAGAGGCAACCAAAAATTTTCCTTTCAAATCAGGACCCCAAGCACGCACATCACTTCCGTGGAGAGAATTTCAGGCACGAACCGATAAGATCTTAGCAAGCTCTTGATGATCCTCCACTGCACCCCAAGAGGCCAATCTAAGGGGTCCTTCCACCTGGACACAGAAATCTAACCCAATGATTGTTGAAATTTGAAGTCTGCCACTTGACACCAACCCACCTCCTCAAAAATCTGGCACAAGTTGTGGAGGTGGGGATGAGAGGACGCAATGGGTGGATTCCCATCCCAAGAATCATGCCAAAAGAGAGCATCCCAACCCCCATTACAAATCCAAAAAATTCCATGCTTAACCAGCTTGGCACCTCGTTTAAGGGTACTCCATATCATAGAACCTTTCCCCTCCATACTGAATCTTACAACCTCTCTACTTTCCATCACCCCAAAATATTTAAAGGTCAAAATTTTAGCCCACAACATGTGTTGTTGTGAGCACCAATGCCAATACAACTTAGCAGCCAAGGCCTGCCCATTCAAATTTGTCTATCGTAGACCAAGACCCCCTTCTTGCTTTGGCCTACAAACAATATCCCACTTCACCAAACTCCATTTTCTATGAAGAAGATTGCCAGCCCACAAAAAATGATGAGACAATTTATCAAAATCTTTAATAAAACTGGAAGGAGCAGAGAAAACAAAGCATCTATAAAGAGGGAGAGCCTGGACCACCGACTTCAGAAGAGTCACTCTACCTGCTGAAGAGAGCCACCTACAAGTCCAGTGACTGACCAATCTTCGAAACTTGTCAAGAGTCTCTTGCCAAAACCTTTTGGGGAGAGAATGAATGGCAAGAGGGATTCCAAGATAGGAAAAAAAAAGTGAACCAATTTGGAAATGAAGAATACGAGCAATCCTCCTTTGGATAACCTTAGGAGTATGGAAGAAATAGATGAAGGACTTCCCCTCATTAATGTGTTGCCCAGAAGCTGCCAAGTAACAGTCCAACACACTTCGCCAGTTGAGAGCCTCCTCAACCTTTGCCCTACCCATCAAGGCAATATCATCTACAAACTGAAGATGAGACTGAGGGGGAATATCATTTCCCCAACTCCAACCCTAAAGCAAACCACTAGCAACCTGAGCACGAATGAGCCTTCCTAGGCCTTCAGCAAGAAGGATGAATAAGTAAGGAGACAGGGGATCACCTTGCCTAAGGCCTCTAGAAGCACCAAAAAAGCAAGTGGGCTCACCATTGATAAGCACTGAAAAGGAAGAAGAAGTGACACAACTCCTAACCCATTCAATCCAACCCTCAGCAAAGCCAAAAGCTCCTAGAATTTTAAACAAAAAGTTCCATTTAACATGATCATACGCTTTAGCCATGTCCAACTTGATAAACATAGATTTTTGTTTTGAGGATTCCATAGAATGGATGGTCTCAGCAGCAATAACAACCCCATCCATGATCTGTCTGCCAGCAACAAAACCCCCCTACTCCTCAAAGATTAACCCACCAAGCCAAGGTTTCAGCCTTTCCACAATCAACTTAGTAATAATTTTATACACAACATTACATAGAGCAATAGGCCTAAAAAGGTCCAAAGAATTAGCTCCCTCCTTCTTTGGAATAGGGCTAAAAAATTAGCATTCAAAGACTTCAACATTTTTTTATGCATAAAGGATTCCTTAACAACCTCTAAGAGGTCCAATTTAACCACTTCCCAAAACTCCTGAAAAAATTCAACTGGGAATCCATCAGGCCTAGGGGCTTTACCTTTCTTCATCTGGAACACAAAATTCTCAAGCTCTGATAAGGTGATAGGAGAAAGGAACGATTCATTCATTTCATTAGTCACTAGTTGTGGGATACAATCAAGAATTCGAGCTTCATCCTCCTCTGCAGGAGGCGAATCCTCAGAGAATAAGGTAGAGAAATATCGAATGCATTCAGCAGAAATAGAAGCGGAGGAGGACAAAGTTTCCCCATTAGACAACAAGAGAGAAGTAATATCATTACCTTGCCTCCGATCTTTAACTGAGTTATGGAAAAAAGAAGTGTTCCTATCACCAGCCTGAAGCCATTCAATATGAGACTTCTGTTTCAAAAAAAAATCTTCTCTTAATTCCCATTCCTCAACTTCTTTTGTTGCAGCAACCTCTAAAGAACTCAACTCTTCCGAGAGGCCTTGGTCACGAATCTGTCTGGTAATTAGGTCAAGCTTATCCCAAGCTTTCTATTTTTCTTGAAACAAATTACCAAAATGTTGCCTATTCCATCTTTTCAACCTGTATTTAACATACTGGAGCCTCTTTGAGAAAGAGTACATAGCAGTGCCATAAGCTGGCTTCCCAAGATCCCACCAGCCAGGGAGAAAACCATGAAGAGATTCATCCCTGAGCCACGTGAGTTGGAACTTAAAGGTTTGCCTAGCACACCGTTGAGGCACTTCAACCACCAGCTTAATTGGCCAATGGTCAGAACCTCAACCATCCAAAATTTCAAAACTAGTCATCCACCTGTCCCCCAACCAAAAACTAGACACCAAAAATATATCAAGTCTTTTTGAAATAGAAGCATCTCCAGTTCTCCTATTATTCCAAGTAAATAAACCATTGCCCGGCTTGATATCCACAAGATTTAGAGTAGAGATATTGTCCTGAAGCAACAACGCCGAAGCCTCCAGCCTTGCAATACCACCACACTTCTCTGCAAGCTTCGTGATAGCATTAAAATCACCTCCAATAATCCAAGGATGGTAAGGAAATAAGCTACAAACTAAACGAATGTTGGACCACAAGAGTTGCTTTCCATGCAACTCCACAGGTGCATACACATTGGAGAAGAGAGCAATTTCTCCTAACATAAAACAAGAAACCACCATGGAAAGGGATGACTTAAAAGACACCCACCATTGGGGGCAGATCTTCCGCGGGTTCCATAAGCACGCCACCCCCCCAGAAGACCCATGAGCACTAGTGCTTTGGCATTCACCATTCCTCCATAACTTAGGAACTAAATCCATCATACCCTCCACAGAGAGCTTAGTCTCCTGCAGAAAAAGAACATCAGGTGAATGACGCCTAATCAAATCTCGAACAACTTTTTGTCTAGGGCCACTGTTCAAGCCCCGTACATTCCAAGAGAGAACTATCATTTCAAAGGGCATGAAAAATGTGAATCCAGAGTCTTGATTGACCCCGACTCCACCAAATTCTCCCCTATCATCTTAATCTTTTCCACATCCTTCTTCCTTCCCAACTTAGACATTTTCTCCAGCCCCCCCTTCTTGAGATCTTTTTGCAAAATACCCAACTAAGAGGACAACTTATTATTCTTCTTACCCACCTTAGAACTCAATTTCTATAAGAGGTGAGCCTTATCTGCACTATCTTTCACCGCCTCAGCTCTACCACCCAACTCATCCTCAACTCCCATCTGTTGAACTGTCACCAAGTCCAAAGTCCCATCAACATGCGGAGCCATAATCACCTCTGAATTAAGCTTCTCCTATCTAGGATCATTCTTTCCCTCCTCTAAGCATGGCACTCCCATATCCCCCTCCTGTTGGGGAGCATGCATTGTCTCAACTAAAGGACCATGTTGGTCAATATCTAAAGTCCCATGATCTAGATCCAAAAATCCTAGGTTCACCTCCTGTTGACTAAGATCTTCCAACACCTCAAACCTATTGAAGGTGTCCTCCTCCTGCCTATCCTTCAAAGTCCTTTTATGTCCTTTATTCCTATTTCGGCCTCTAACAGGAGTAAAACCATCTTCCCTACCACCAAAACTCTAAATGGGATCCTTGCCCTTCTCCACTTTGGGTGGATTATTTGAAGGTTGAGGAGATTGAGTCTCCAAAGGCTTGGCCTTTGGACATCTACGCTGAAGGTGACCATACTCATGACGGAAATGGCAACGGAAAGGTAGCATTTCATAATCTAGTTGTTGCACCCACGAATATTCCCCTGCACTCACTTCTAAAGAGTTTGGCAATGGCTTGCTTAAATCAATTTCCACACAAAATCGAGCAAAAGTCATTACCTTTTTGAATTGTGTTTGTTGTGACGAACCCACCGGTTTCCCCAACTTTGAGGCTAATAAGTACAACACATCCTCGCGCCAGCATTCCACAGGGAGCCTTGGAAGATGAACCCAAACTGGAACCCGATTTAGAAGCTCCTCCGCTGGGTTGAAGCCAGCATGCCATGGCTTAATAAACAAGCCCACCTAGTTATAAAAGTATGGGCCCCCTTCAAAAACCCTATTTCGATCAGCCATGCAATCAAATGTAACCATGAAATAGTTATTCACCAAAAGGCAAATCTCCATCTCCCCCTCTGGCATCCATGTCCTTTGAGCCCACGTATCCAAGAATTGCAATGAAATTTTTAAACCCAAGAATTTGCAATAACGAGAATGCCTTGAATAATAGTCAATATCTTCTACTAGCATCTCTAGCGGAATGACTACATTTGGCCTCTCTTTACACCTTTTGAGGCACCCATTAATCTTTGGAATTCTAGGCCCTCCTACCAAACTCATCTCGAATTTTTCAGGCTCCATCGAAAAAATATTATTATCAAAAATCTTTGGTCCCTGTAGAGAGGGTTTCGAACCAAACGTTGAACAGAAATCCATTTTGGGGCAAACCCCAAAAGATTCCTTGTGCAACATATTGGAAAATTTCCCTAATCTGACATGCAAGCCCACTGGAGCCCCAGAAGCAGAAAGAACACCCAAGGGAAAAAAAAACCACCACGCAACCCCACACCTCTTCAGATGAGGGCACACAAAAAACCTCCTGTTGTAGCACCAAAAACCCCCAATCTAGCACACAACCCACACACTTCACCCCACACCAAGCCTCACCCACAAAACACTATAGAAACCAAACCCCCTGCATGCAGACAAACGTCCTCCCCTCACGATGCACAACCAAGAAGAAAACAGGAACGAGCTAGGGCTCGGATGCCCTAGCTCGACACATAGAGACCAGAGACGCCATCCAAAAACTAAACATATGTAAACATTAAATGGATAGTTGATTTGGATTTTCTTGAGCTTCAAAAAAGAATTATGTATACTCAACTATTATGTAGGACTTTTGGCATCATGACAAAGACATGATTCAGGTATTCAGAAATAAATCAAAATTATTCAAACATTTCCCCCAATTCCTAAAAAAATGGTTGATTTATAGATTTTTTGGTAAAAATATGAATGATCAAGATTGGTTTAATCAATCTAGAGGGCTAAAGACTTGATTTAGAGTGAACTAGCTTGATTGACTAGTTAACTCAATTGATTAATTAGCAACTACCCTGAGTGATAAGTTAACTATCTTGATTAATTAATCAACTAACTTGATTATTTAATCAACTAATTTGACTAAGAGTTAACTTGATCAACTAATTAGTTAAGTAATTCAAGATTGATGATTGAAATGTGGAACTAACTAATTTGACATGAGTGACATGTGGGATTAACTCATTAATTAACTGAATTTTATTGATGAGTGATATGTGGGTGAGGATAATCAAGATTATTTTTTAATCTTAATTGAATATATGTGCATAGATTAATTAGGAGCTAATTCATTAATTAATAATATTTAATCAATTAATTAGTTAGGGGGTGATATAAGGATAAATGAGATTAATTAATATAATATAATAAATTAATTGAGAAGGAAAGTTAGCATGGTGAAGTTAATAAATCAATGATGTGATGAGACAATGACAAAAATAAAATTAGTCACTGACAAATGACAATAGAATTTGATTAGTTGGAATAATGGAGTTAGTAGACTAGAATGATGACAAATTTAGTGGCAAAAATAGGTTTCTACATTTTCCCCTATTTGAAACGGTATTACATCTAAAAGTAGTGGATTTTTAAAGAAAGTGGATTCTAATAATAGATATTAGAGGATCCCCCAAGTGGCATGACAGTTGGAGAGATACCCTTGAGAGGGCATGTGGAGATGAAAGAGATGGATGAACACTCAAAATGAAATAAAGGAATTTGGGATAGAATGAATGTGTTAGAATAAATGATGAGATGAAATGAATGTTAGTTATGAATAGTAGTTAAGAAGAAATGAAGGCATGTGGATGATGTGATGATGAATGTTGTGAAGCTTGCAAAAAAAATAGGTGTTTGAGTAGCCTATTTTTTTATACCACATAACAAGATACACCATGATATGGAAGACCATAATGACACACTTGTTGTGTTGTACAAGAAAAACATACAAGTAGGAAAGTGATAAAATGCACCATGATATGTAAGACAATGATGACATAGTTTTCATGAAAAGCCCCATGGAGTGATAGAAATACAAGAAAAAGAAAACACACACACGCACACATAAGTTGAAAAAAATAAAAACAAAAATGTCAAATGCTTGTCCTTGACTAAGTTAAAACCTAAGAAGTTTTGATATTTATAGTTATGATTTACCCCAAGCAATGATGTATGTGAGGAGGTTGGATTGGGAATGATAAATATTGATAGAACCATTATAATGTGTTTAAAATGAATAGAGACCTTAATTGAACCAAGGAATTTGTTTTCTTTTATGGTTTTTTTATTTTTTGGAGATTGATAATGTTTCCATTGTGTCTACAAATAGAAGTGTTTTACGGATGATTTGTAGACCTGATTTTCATTTCATTTATTCAATAGATGTGGAAAGTGGGTAAAATTTCTCAATACAAACTTGATTATCATATGCTACCTATTAGTATTTTTGTGTATGGATGGAAGTATTATTTGTAGGATTAAACATATCAAGTGACTAGGCTTTAAAGAACTATGGAATACACCATCAATTTTTTATAGACTTGGAGGGGGTAAACTATGTAAAGAGATATTCAGTTAACCCTTGTCAATAATGCATGATCTAACTTGTGAAAGAGATAACAAAATGACTAGCATGCAGATGCCTAGTGTTACAAGAATAAAGGCTTGAAGAAAAGTTGCTCCTACGCAACATTAATAACGAGATTGCAAGGGTTTGAATTCTAAAGCAGTTTCCCCAAAGAGGAAAAGTGTACATGTGTGTTCTCCTGTCAATGGAAAGGATAAGTCTACTTTGGATTAGAACAAACATGGCCCTCACTTTAAGGCAAAGGGTATTCTTCCAAATCACATAAAAAATGTTTGGGCTCCAAAGCAACAAAGGTCTCAAGAAAATGGTGCAGATATTGAAGTTAGCATTTATTTTCAAGATTCTATGGTTCTCTCTCAAGTTAAGGACCTTAAGGAGGTAGTGTTATTCTATAAGTTTTGAAATTTTATCCCTGATATCAAATTTTTGCAAAGTTGGGTTTTTCAAAACTAGTAGGGTTTTAATCAAGTTTATTATTTAGACAAGGGGGAGGGGTATTTTGTAGTTATTTTCTCTACCAAAGATTATAGAAATGTTGTTCATAGGAAAAGGCATGGATATGTGAGGGTCATGGGATTTTTACTTTGCCATGGTTTCCAAACTTTTCTCCTTCACTGTATGTCGTTAAATTCATTCCTTGTTGGGTTCAACTTCAAGGCTTGCCTCTTGAATATAGAGATAGCAATATTATTGAAACCTTGGGCAATAAATTGGGCATTTATCTTCATCAAGACTTGGATTTTTTTCTCTAATCCTTGGCTTCCTATGAGAATTTGTCTTCTCATAGATGTTTCAAGGCAATTTTTGACTTTCTTAATCATTAAATTAGTGAATGGATCATGGAAGCAAAAGGAGGTTTTTAAAGATCCAGCCAAAATTTGTCATTATTGTCACTTTCTTGTTCATCCTTTGACTAAATGTCAGTTGCATGTGCCAGTAACAATGGATGGTGGAAATGTAGTTTCTCCCAATGGGGCTTCTACTCCTTTAGTTAATTTAACAGTTGCTACAGTGCCTTCTCTTGTTAAGGAAATTTTGAGGTCGAAGGTAGCAAGGGAGTTAGGAATTTCTCTTTCCACTAATGAGATGTCGTTTGTTTGGTCACCTACTGGTGTAATTCCTTTTGTTGATGGTTTTGTGCATGTTTATGCTTCCCCTTGTACAATCAATGTCATGGATATTCTTTATGGTTTGGGGCAATGCCTTAATTGGGTTTCCAGTACCATAGTTCCTCATGATGAGGTCCCTGAGGTTCAAGATTTTTAGTTCTCAGGGGGTGATATTGCGGGTTCAGTCAAGCAGTCTTCAAGTGGTAGGGTTTCTACTCTTATAACACAGCAGGAGGTAGTTTTTGAGGTTCAGTCTTTACAGTTGCTTGGGAGAGATATTGAAGGAACAACCAAGCATGCTCTATCAAGAGGCATTGGGTGTGGGAATAAATCTTTAACTTATCGAAATCTTCAATCCTCGGTTAACTCTTTGGTTCCTTTGGATAGTAATAAATCTATTTCCATTTCACTTGCTCTTGGATGGGAGAAGCTTTTGTTTTCTCAATTTAACTCTTTTCTTCATCCTTCAAATTGTTTTACTCTGTATTTTAAGTTTGATAGTATTCAACATCTTCAGTAGTGCACTACAATGCCTACTTTTGGTGAGTCATGTAGTAGTGAAGAAGTGTTGAAGGTTTTGGAGAATTATGGAAAGGAGGATACTAATTTTGTGGAAGTTGCTCAATTTTCACAAGCTCTAAGTCATCCTAAATTTCTTATACCCTTAGATAGGGAGCTTGAATTTTTTGTAGATGAGGCTCTTCTTGTTGTAGGGGAGCAATTATTAGAAGATATTGCTTTAGAGGTAATGGGGGAAGTTGAAGAACAGGATGGGCTTATATCACTATCTATTTCTCAATCACCAATTTCTTCCATAATAAAAAATCTCCTACTAAGAGAGGTAGGAAGTCTTTAGCAACAAAATTGCAAGAGGAAATTGAGGTAGGCATTCAAACAACATTGGATACAAATTTGAGAAGAGTTGTGAAACAAAAGAGACCAAGGAGAGCATGTTGCTCTCCTAGGTCGTCATGAAGATAATATCCTGGAATGTCAAATGCATTAACGCATCTGACAAGAGAGTCCTCATCAAGCAGTAGTTGGATTCTTGTGGGGCAGATGTGGTTCTTCTTCAAGAAACAAAAAATTCTGATGAGGCTTTTGCAAATTTTAGTAAGAGCTAGTCCAAGTGGAATTATCTCCACTTTGCATCTCAAGGAGCTTCAGGTGGTCTTACTTCATTATGGAATGCTAAGTTAGTAAGTATTAGCAACATTACTTGTGAGAACAATTGGAAAATTATGAAAGTCTCCACTTTGATCTTTCTTTTTGGTTGATAAACGTATATGGCCCAACCAACTATGTAGGTAAAAAGTTGTTGTGGGATAAGCTGAAGCAAACTTTGGATGTATTGGGGTAAGACAAAGTTATTATCGCAAGTGACTTCAATGCAATTACTTCTTTATCAGAAAAGAAAGGTGGGATATGTCCATCCAAAAGGGACATGGAAGATTTCTTTGTATTTATACAGGATAATGCACTTGTTGACATCATCCCACTAAATGGTAGTTTCACATGGAAAAATAGGAGGAAATTTTTTCTCCAAATTAGGGAGAGGCTAGACATATTCCTATCTTCTCCAAATTGGGTAGCCAATGAGTATGTTTTATCTTCAAAAATTCTGCCATTTACAACTTCAAACCATTTTGCAATCTCTCTAGTTTTGTCTCCTAAAAAAAGCAAAACAATTTGGAAATCAACTTTCAAATTTGAAGCTATGTGGTTTTGTCATCCTCAATTCATTGATATGCTAAGATAGCATTAGTTAAATGTATCATTCATCAATGGTTCCTAAATGTATTAGTTGAGTAAGAAATTGGATCATTTAAAACATATCAAAACTTGGAATCAACAAGTTTTTAAGAATATCTTTTTGTAGAAAGAAGTTGTATACAAAAGGCTTCCAGTTGTTAATGATTTAATTATTGTGAATGGTTTAGATAATGCATTATTTGAGGAACAGGGGAAATTGAAAGTTGAGTGGAAAGAGCTACTCTTGAGAGAAGAAGTGTATTGGAGGCATAAATCAAGGGAACTATGGTTAAAGGAAGGGGTTTGGAACACAAAGTTTTTTCATATCTCAACACAGGTTAAGAGATCTAAAAATTCACTATTCTCAATTCATGATAGAACTTCAAGTGGTTTGTTAATGAAGGAAGAGGATATACAAAATGAGGGCATAAAGTTTTTTTTCCAATTTGTTATCTAATAATAAGGTTGTGTCCCCACAATTATTAAGTTATAGGGGAGAACTCCTTCAAGTCATCCCATCATTAGTATCTCATGATGAAAATGAGAAGTTAATGGTGCCTTTTTCATTACAGGAAATTAACGATGTTGTATTCTCATTTCCTCCTAACAAAGATCCTGGTCCTGATGGATTTACAATAACCGTTTATCAAAAGTGTTGGGATATCTTAAATGTATTAGAGGAGTCTAGGAAATCAAGTGGAATGTTAAGGAAATTCAATTTAACCCATATTGCAAACATTCCAAAGATAAAGTCCCCAAGGACCTTTCAGATTTTAGGCTAATCTCTCTTTGTAATATGATCTATAAAATATTTACAAAGGCTATTTATCTCCGATTATACCCTCTTGTTTTTGAAATCATATCACAAGAGTAAGGGGGATTTGTTCCTAGAAGGGAGACAACAAAAGGTGTCATTGTTGTGCATGAAGTCCTACATTCCATTGCTGAAAACAAGTTGTCATCTATGATAATAAAATTGGATATGCAGAAAGCCTATGATAGGGTAGATTGGTCCTTTTTGAATCAGGTGTTACAAAGATTTGGTTTTCTTGAAAATGGTGTAAGTGGATCATGTCATATATTTCAGGTGCTAAGTTTTTAGTGCTACTTAATGGATCTCCAGTTGGTTTCTTCAGCTCAACTTAGGGGGTTTCTCAAGGTGATCCATTATCACCTTTCTTATTTATAATCCTAGATGATGTAGAAGTTGTCAAAACCAACTTCGGAGTCCAAGAACACCTGCATGCAAAGAGAAACCTGTCACAGGGAAGAGAATAGAGAAAAAAAGTAAGAGAGGGTTTGAAGCTCTGTAATATGAGAGATATATTATTAGAACAATCGAATGAAATATTTACAAGGATCAATCCTTAAAAGGAGATCAAGCAAAACCTAAAAAGTAAACCTAATAGGTAAACATTTAATAATTAATATAATTATTAAATGTCACAATATGCATCTAAAGTGAAATCTTAAGAGCGGAATAACTTAATCAATATAATTAAGTTAAAACCTTTACTCTAACACCCCCCCTTAAGATGAGCAAAAGTGCAGCTACAAACATATGCAAGAAAGCAAAGGTTACTACAATGCATGAAAGTAAAATTGGGTCTCAACAACTAGGCCTGATCAGGTACCCGAATACAACCAAATCTCTATAAAGCAGAGTAAAGGAGAAAAACCAGTGGGAAAAAACTCCTCTCCAAAAAGAGAAAGAAACATGCTGAAAAAAAACATGAAGGAAGGCCTCACTGAGACCCCCCAAGGACAACTTCCTTCACCCCAAGCATGGAGCGGAACTGAAGATAGTGTGGAGATGCCAAAGGTTTAGTGAAGATGTCTGCAACATGCTCCTCTGTAGGAATGTACTCCAAGATAAGAGAATCATCCTGAATCAACCGCCTGATGAAGTGCATGTGGATTTCAATGTGCTTAGTTCGTTGATGCTCCACTGGGTTGCGAGAAATGTGAATGGCACTCTAATTGTCACACCAAAGAATAGTAGGACTATCTAGAGGAATCCCAAACTCTGTCATCAACTGTCGAAGCCATAAAACCTCTTGACTAGCTAATACTGTTGCTTGGTACTCAGCCTTTGTAGATGATAATGCAATAGCAGACTGCTTCTTGCAAGACCATGTGATAGGACTAGAACCATGGCAAAAAACAAAGCCAGAAGTAGACTTCTGATCATTGACATCACCAGCCCAATCTGAGTCAGTGAAGCTGATAATGTGAGTGGATCCTAAAGTGTAGTGAATGCCACAATGAGTGGTGCCCCGAATGTACCTCAAAATATGTTTGGCTGCTTGCCAATGGATCTCATGAGGATCATGGGAGAACCAAGAGACAAGGCCAGCCACAAAGGAAAGATCAGGACGAGAATGTGTCAGGTACAACAAACTGCTAACCAACTGCCTACATAAAGTGGGATCCACTGAAGGAGTAGAACAAGTAGAAGACAAAACAACACCTGACTAAAATGGAGTGGGGGTAGACTTGCAATCAAGCATGCCAAATCTCTGAAGCATATCAAGAGCATACTTCTCCTAAAATATGGAAATCCCATCTGAAGATTGAATAACCTATAAACCTAGAAAGAAGTGCAGAAGACCGAGATCTATCATCTCAAACTGCTCCATCAAAGCTCTCTGAACACTCTGAATCATGGAGGATGAGCTACCTGTAAGAATGAGATCATCTACATATAGCACAAGAATCAAAAGATCACCCTCCTGATGCTGAATATACACTGTGTGATTGGAATGACAATGTGTGAAGTGAGAGGAAAGCAAGAAAGAGTCCATCTTCTCATACCAAGCTCGAGGGGCTTGTTTGAGACCATACAATGAACGTCGAAGTCTACAAACCAAAGAAGTGTCCTACACAAATCCTTGAGGCTGCTCCATATAGATCTCCTCATGTAGGTCAACATGCAAGAAAGCACTCTTCACATCCATCTGAAACACTGTCCATCCCTGTGAAGCTGCAAGTGAAAGTACCAGGCGTATAGAGTTCATCTTGGCAACAAGAGCAAAGGTCTCAGAGTAGTCAATACCCTCTACTTGAGAAAACCCCTTTCGCAATAAGACGTGCCTTATACTTATCAATAGAACCATCTGCAACATACTTGGTACGGTACACCCACTTGCACCGAACCAACTTTCTTCCCTT
Source organism: Sequoia sempervirens (assembly GCA_007258455.2). Classification (NCBI taxonomy): domain Eukaryota; kingdom Viridiplantae; phylum Streptophyta; class Pinopsida; order Cupressales; family Cupressaceae; genus Sequoia; species Sequoia sempervirens. The sequence goes on from VDFB02191219.1 coordinate 49,027, forward strand.
AGGAAGAGGACAAAGATCCCAAGTATGATTCTTCATCAAAGAAGAATACTCCTCATCCATGGCCCTATCCCACTCAAGGTGACCTGTTGCCTCTGAAAACTTCTGAGGATCATCCGAAATGGCATGACTCAAAAGACTAGAACTAGATGTCTGAGCACGAGTACGACGAGTATCTGAAGGATCACTTGCCAAAGAACCAGTTGCATCAACAGTAACACGGGCCCACCTAGGCAAATGCAGAGCAACTGGTGGTGGTGGAGATGGTGGATTATCATCTCTATCATCCTCAAGAGATGAAGATGGAGGAGTAGGCAGTGAGGGAGAAGCTGGTGATGGAGAATCCATCTGAGGATAGCGCCCATCAAACTGGACATCCTGCCGAAACAAGACCTCTCTAGAATCAGGATCAAACAACCTGTATGCCTTAACATCCTCACAGTAGCCAACAAATATGAGTGGTCGGCTCTTCCTCTCCATGGATTTTCGTTGAGCATGAGGAATAAATTCCCAAGCCTCACTACCAAAAACATGAAATGTAGAAACATCAAGCTTGACATGGGTCCAAGCCTCCTCAGGAGTCATATGTCACAATGCCTTATGAGGCATCTGATTCTGAATATAATTGGCACAATTGAATGCCTCAGCCCAAAATGAAGAACTCATAGCTCGAGATTGTATCATACAATTTTCCATCTCTCGTAAGGTTCTGTTCTTTCTTTCAATGACACCATTTTGCTGAGGGGTGTAAGGGACTGTAAACTGATGTTGTAAACCATGCTCAGTGCAAAAATCTCTAAAGGCCTAATTAACATACTCCCCCCATTATCTGTGCATATCCTCTTGATAGAAAATCTAGATTGCTTCTCCACAAATGTCTTAAAGGTCCTGAATGAGTCAAAGACATCAGACTTGTACTTAAGAAAGTACACCCATGTACGTCTAGAGAAGTCATCAATAAAAGTGAACACATATCAGGCCCCTAAAAAGGGAGGAGTTAGAAAGGACATAAGATCACTGTGTACCAACTCTAGGGGTGCCTTAGCACGTGTGGCTCGACCCTTAGGAAAAGGATCTCGATGATGTTTTCCAAGGGCACAACCTCAACATACACCATCAGTACAAGAAATATGTGGAAGCCCAATCACAAGTGCCTGAGTACTCATCTACTGTAGATATTTGTAATTGACATGGCCAAAATGCTCATGCCAAAGCCTGCTCACTGAATCTGCATGTGCTATAAGAGAGGAACCAATAGTGTATGAACTCTCAAAGCCATCAAATCTGTATAAACAAGATGCAGAATCAACACTCCCAGTAGCCACAACCAAGTCAGGATCATGAAGGTCTCGAATAACCACATCATGTGGTGAGAACTCAACTATCTTACCAGAGCCATAGTGGAAAATCTGATAAACAAATAGAAGGTTTGTCGATATGTCAAGAACCAAAAGCACATCCTGAAGACAACCACCATCCAATGAAACAATACCTGAACCTTGAACTGAAAGTTGTGCTGAGTCACCAACTGCAATATGTCTAGTGCATTTAGGGGCAAGGGCGGTGACCAAATCCTTTGTGTGTGTCATATGGTGAGAAGCACCATAATCTAGAATCCAAGTGGATCCTAAGGACAATGCTCGTGCAGAAAGAGCATGACCTTTCCCTGTGGGTTGTGAAGGAGGCCAAGGTGAGGTGATATTATGTTGCTGCATGACTTCCTCTAAAGCCTCTAAACGTTTCCAACACCTGGAAACTAGATGTCCTTTCTTTACACAAAAATTGCAAGGATCACCAGATTTCTTCTTAGTCTTGGAGGAAGACTCACCAGACTTCAAAGATTTGCCCTATTTAGAATTGAACTGTGGTTTTGAATCAGTTTTAGGAGGAGGCTTGGAGGAAGTCTCACTACCAGCTGAATCTGTCTTGGGCTTCAATTTTTTCTTCTTTTTCCCTTTAGATGACTGAGCTACCAGTGCTTGGTTCTTAGATCCTGTGAGAGCATCCAACTGTGATATCTTGGCCTACTCTCGTGTCAACCAATCACAAAACACCTCAAAGGTATGCATGGTAAAACAGTTTCCCAATGCATCCATGGTGGAATAAAATGTGGAAGAGAAAATCTGAAAAGGACCTCGAAGCTTAGAAAGAATCAGGTATATACACCCCTCATCTGTTTTGATCTTACCATAACCCTGTAGAAGAGATCTCTGTTGTTTGAATTTCATAGGAAGTCCTCAATAGTGGGAAAATAATCAGGTACAAGGGAAGTCAACTCTGCCTCAATCTGGATGGCACGAAACTGATTGATGGTACCAAATAAATCACTGAACTTGGTCCACATTTCAAGAGGACTGTTACACCCATCAAGATGAAACAACAAGCTGTTTGAAACATGTAAGGAAATCAACCCCATGGCCTCATCCATCTTATTTCTATGCTACATAACCTCAAATGGTCGTGTTAAAACTGGTTGAACTATGTCTAAATAGGACCACAACCCCTTTGATCTAAGAAGACGTGTCATGTATGCCTTCTAAGTGTGATAGTTATGAGGTGTGAGAAGTTCAACAGTAGGAGTGTTTTTGGCCATGGTTGGAAAGGTTTAATGAGTGTTTTGTGAATATTTTATGGTTTTCTGAAGTAAATGACAGAAAGCAAGAAAAAAAACTCCCCCCACAATGTAAGAAACCAAACCCCAATAGAGATTTTTTAGCGAAAAAGCTAGAAAAAAGAAAAAAATGATTAGGACAATGCTTTGTGTACCTGGTGAATTTTATAATGAAATAAACTGTAGATCTAAAAAGAGCACAAAAAGACCTTTCTGAAACCTATTGGTTTGTGCAAAACGGAGCAAAAATGAGCAAGTTATGCCCCCCGGAGTGCAAAACAAACATCTGACTTTAACTGCGAAAAAATGCAACCAAACTGGAAAATTTTGAAAAAATTACTACACCACCAGAATGGGCTTGGAGCCAGCTTTCCAACACCTATTTTCATTCAAAAAATGGAGAAGAAATGAGCATTTTATACCCGATTGAGTGAAACTGCTCTGAAAAAGCACACGAGGTCTTCGCCAAACCCTGGGGGCTAAAAAAAAGGGCCCCTGGTCCGCTAGATGACCAGGGGCTGAACGGCGGCGGGCTGGGCGCTGGTGGCGCGCTGGCGGCCTATCGACAGAGCTCCGGCGGGCTGTCAGCAAGCTAAGTGCCGGCGGTGGCTGGGCGGCCAACTGGTGGAGGTGGCGGTTGTTGCTAGTGGCCGCCACCTCTGCTGGTGGTCGCTTGGTTGCAGGGCGGCGACGACTTCCAATTATAAGGGAAGCGCTTTTTTTAAAAAAAAAACCTTCAAAAATTTGATTTTTTTGATTTTTTTTGAAATTTTTGACCTCGAACGGCATGCCCTGGGGCCATATGGCTCTGGGGCCAAAAAATTTTGCTTCCCTAATCAACTGTGGCCAAATCGAACAAGTTTTATATGAAAATATAGGTTTTCAGGCACTGTGAATCCAATGGCGAGGTCCGTTTGGGCCCAAAATGAACCCAAAGAATGGAGTAGGCCAGATCCACAAAAAATCAACCTGAAAACTTCTGAAAGTCTGATCAAACCCTCGTAGCTCTAAAATATTTAAAACAAGAATAGGCTAGAGCAGGCCCACGCTCTGATACCATGTAGAAGTTGTCAAAACCAACTTCAGAGTCTAAGAACACCTGCATGCAAAGAGAAACCTGTCAGAGGGAAGAGAATAGAGAAAAAAAGCAAGAGAGGGTTTGAAGCTCTGTAATATGAGAGATATATTATCAAAAAAATCGAATGAAATATTTAGAAAGATCAATCCTTAAAAGGAGATCAAGCAAAACCTAAAAATTAACCCTAATAGGTAGACATTTAATAATTAATATAATTATTAAATGTCACAATATGCATCTAAAGTGAAATCTTAAGAGAGGAATAAAGGTAACTTAATTAATATAATTAAGTTAAAACCTTTACTCTAATAGATGAGGCTTTGAGTAGGTCATTTCTAAAAGCATGTGAGCAAGGATACATTCAAGGGATTGGTATTCCATATATACCCTTATCAACAACTCATAGTCTTTTTGTTGATGATACTTTACTTTATGGCAAAGCGGTGGTTGTTGAAGTAGTGCACATTAAGTCAATGTTGGATAAATATACTCTTGCCTCTGGTTAACGAATTAATGAGGGAAAGTCAAAAGTTTATGTGTTTAATGCAAAAGCAGTGGTTGAAAAGAAAATTGTGAAGATTCTTGGTTTCCAACAAGCTCAACTTCCTTGTAAATATCTTGGAGTGCCATTTTTTGTAGAGCATAACAAAATTTCTTATTGGTAGAAAATTATAGATACTATTCAGTCAAGAATTTTGTCATGGAAAGGGAGGTGGTTGTCTTTATTAGGAAAAATATTGATGGTAAAGATGGTGCTTTCGACAATACCAAATTATTATATGTCAGTATTAAAAGCTCCAAAGTCCACTATACTTCAAATTCAGAAGTTGATAAGGAATTTTTTATGGACTAGCAACTTGGACAACAAAAAGAAAAATCCTTTAATCTCTCTAGAAACCATGTGTTTGGAGAAATTAAAAGGGGGGGCAGGTCTACACAATTTGGCTAAAAGAAACTTGGCTTTAGGTGCAAAGATAGTTTGGTGCATGTACTCAAAGCCATGGTTAAAATGGTGTCGTCTCATGCAGCACAATTATTTGGACAATTTGTGTCCATCAATAATTTTTATTGTTTATAATCCACCTACAAGATCATCAATGTGGAATTTTCTACTTTCATGTAGAAAAGTCATTTTACCTCATCTAACTTGGGAGGTGAATGACGATATGGAGGCTCTATTTTGGAGGGATTCTTGGAATGGATTCCTGATTCTTAATGCCTTACATAACTTTGAGAGCACGAAAATTTTGTTATCACAAAATTGGGGGATAAAGGTAAAAGATTATGTATAGCAAGTGGATGAAATAATTGGAAAAGTTATTTGGAAGGACTTTTCAAATGAGTTGATAGATAATGTGCACAAAAGTAGGCTTCAATCTATTCTTCAAGAAAGGATTGTTTACTTTTCATCAACACCTACTAGGTTAATATGGCCAAATGGGAAATATGGCTATTATACAGTGAAAGAATTCTTACAAGTGATAAGCTTGCAAAATTAAAAACAGCAGAGCCTTTTATATGTGTTCTTTGTGAACAACAGTTTGAAGATATCAATGACTTATTTATACTATGTCTAGTAGGTCAAGTTTGCTAGTTGTTTGTAGTAGCTAAGATGAATTGGCATTCTTCTTTCCCTGATACTATTTGGAAATTATTTTCTAGTTGGCCAGAGATTTATAATAGCTCCTTTTTGCTAGCATTTGGTGTATTATTCTGTCCTCAGTTCTTTGGGCTATTTGGTGGGCAAGAAATAGGTGCATTTTCATAAAAGAAAAAATCAACATTGATTAGATATTACTCTTATTAGAGTGCTCTATTTCAAAAATAGTAAATGGGTATTGTTCAAAAATCAAAACAAGTTGGATCAACCTTTTACTTATTGGGACTCAAAGATAATGTTATCTTGGCCACTTTTGTTGTTTCCTTTTAAAGGGAGCCACCATCAATTAGCTAAAAAATTAAATAGATCTATTATAACTTGGAAACCCCCACCACAAGGTATGTTCAAGTTGAATATAAATGAAGTGTCAAGGGGAAATCCAGGTTCATCTGGAGTAGGGGTGATTATAAGGGACTACAAATGGTTCTAAGTCTTTCAAGTTGAAAATTAGCTCTAATAATGCAATTGAGGCACAAGCGCTTTTACAAAGATTAAAGTTGGTGCTTAGCTTCAAGCTACCCACGATCCAAATAGAAGGTGATTCCTTGATCTTGTTAAATGCTTGTCATGATCGTAAGATTGTTAATTGGAAGTTGGGGTATATAGTGAAACAAATATGGTCAATGCTTGATAAGCCAGATCATTACCAATTTCTCCGCACCTATAAAGAGGGCAATATGGTGGAAATTTTTTTGGCTAATGTAGGATGCAATCAAGCAAAGGATGAATTTACGCATGCAACTATGTTGGGTAAAATGCATCCTAAATTAGAAGAACTATTGTCAAAAGAGGAGAGATAACTAAAGTTTTAAGGTTTTAGTATTTATTTGCTAAATCATGGATACAAAAGCATAATGGTGTCAAGATGATGTAATTTTTTGGTCATCTTATTTGTGTTCACAAGTCTTGGGGTTTCTATCTGTCAGTTTTATTAACACATTTCTAAGGGAAAAGTGTGTTATAAGGTTGTTTAGTGATGGAAGAGTCGTGTTTGGGGATCTTTCATGTAAGTTTCTAAGGATTGTATTTTGATGTGTTGATAAAGAAAATGCCAAGTGTCAAGAAACAACTAGTTGTGATGACCCAAGCTGGATAGTTGTGATGACTCAAGCCGAACATATGTGATGTTTCAAGCCGATAAAGCTGTTCATGGTGATAATACATTAACACATGGAAAAGTGTGTGGAAAAATAAGCAAAATGTGTAGAAAATCAAAAAGCATGTGTCAAAGATTATGATAGTACAAATGGCATTAGTCTGGTACATAGGTTATTAGCCCACATCATATTTACTAATTTGAGGGAGGAATTTTGTACAGTGAGGTACTATTTGTAGTAATGGCAAGTTTGTGTGAAGCTTTCAATAAGAAGCTGAGTTTTAGGTGCTTTGAAAGGAGATGGGTGCAAAATGTGACATCAAGGGCCCAAATCAAAGTGTACAAAATATGCCTCTAAGTATGATTCAAGGCAAATAAAACTCATGATTCAAGCCTGTCATTCTTTTGTTCTAACTTTGTGCATCTTGTGCAGGCTACAAGTGTCCAAGAAATATGAATTCATACATAATTCAAAAATGTGTGATCTGGGTGTTTGATTATATCATGTTCTGTACTATTTTCCACGAATTGATTTTGAAAATTTGAAGGAGTCATGACTAAATTTAGAGCCTATTTATGCTTCCTGTTCGTATAGCTAAATGTGGTTAATAGAGTGAATTTTATCAAAATTCTATTAGTAGTTTTTCAAAGCATGCCATGTAATAATTTCTTGGTATGATAGTACATTTTTTATAGGTCATGAAAAGATAATTCATAAAAGGCATTTTCTGCTCGTTCATGGGAAATAATTATGATGGCATGTTGTTTAGGTTTTCATAAACAAATTTGTTGTTTGTGTGAAGGGATTGGAAAACAGTGTGTATGTTTCACCAAGATAGTTCCAACAATGACAAGCTTAGAGTTCCAACACTCTCCTGTGTAGCATGTACGAGGAGGAAAATGGAGTTTTACCTGCAAAACTATAGAGTTTTCATTCCTATCAATGATTGGGAGCTACCGATTTTAGAAGAAATAGGTGATGCAAATCTTCAACTGGTTTTCAAAGGTCATTGTGCAACTTTCATCAATCATATTAAAAGGGTTATTGGTGATGAAATCTTGGAGCCAAAGGCAAAGAGGTTAATCTATCCATCTCGATTCCTTTCAATTTTCATCTCCAATCTGTTGGACTTGTTACAAGATGTCAAGCTAGTGGAATCCATTACTAACAAATTTGTCAATGAAGAGTACTTGCAAAATGGTGTCCTCTCCAAAGCCTATCAAAGGTATCATCTGTGGGAGAGTCATGGTTATGTAGGAGGTTTATTTCCTAGGCACTTTTTGCTTCATCAAACAACATTTCCCAAGTTTTTTGTTGCAATAAACAAATCTCTGTCACAACGAACCTCTAGCTTTATGTTGAATGCACTTAGATGGTATGCAACAGAGTTTGATGTTGAATTAGCAGAAAAAGTAAAAGTGAAAGTTCAAGCTATCATGGTTCTACTCACACATGTTCATGATCCACCTTTTTCTACCTCAAATGCCTCAATTAGCATATGAGAATGGTCTTCATCAATTGTTGGATGCACAAAATGTTCAATTGGATGTTGATGAACAAATTCAACCAGGGGGTGTGTTAATTGACAAAGGGTTTAATCTCAATGCCATGCCTATTGTTCATTTTGTTGAAGACAATATGGTTGAAGAACAGGGTGAAAATGATCACCAAGTGCAGATGGAGGAGTAACTTGTTCGTGGGTGGAAATTTTTTTGGTTGATGCGAAAGTTCCAGTGTTAGCTGAAGTTCAAGGATGGACAATTTTTTGTTGACAAAAAAGCTTCTAGGTGTATTATGTTTGAGGATGGACATTTTTTGTTGATACAAAAGCCTCTGCACTATATGTTACTAGATAAAGCTGGTATATTTGTATCAAACAGTATTAAGTGGGAGACTTAATCCATTTTTTTGTAATCGGTTGTGTTTGTAATGGGTTTGTAATAGGGAGGGTTAAAAATGGATGATATAAGTTAGATATGAAACTTCTATTGTAAATATTCTATTATATCAATATAAATATATATAGGCAATATACCTTTTGTTAACATAAAAGAGGGGTAAAAATTTATTAAAACACAAGAAAATTACATAGCAGAGTCATTACAAAGCCTTATCCAACTCCACCAAATGGTCCAACTGTTGAGACAAATCAGGGGGTAACTGACCCCGATCAACCAAATTCCAATCATGAAAATGATCAGAAGCCCATTTAGCCAAACAATCAGCAACACCATTCCACTCCCTAGGAATATGAGTGAAAGTAACAAACTCAAGAGAAACACAAAGATTGAGAATTTGTTCAATAATCAAAGCCAGTTGCCAACTGACATCATCTAACCTCTACCTGTTTAGCAAGTTCACCACAACCTGGGAGTCAGATTCACATATAATCCTGCGCCACCCCAACTGGCTGCCACGCTCCACAGCCAGTAAAATAGCCTGAGCCTCCATAAGATTATTAGTATGAAGACCCTTATAAATAGAGAAAATGAATTGAACATCCCCAGAACTATCCCGACCAACACCACCAATACCAGCATGACCAGGGTTTCCACGAGAAGAGCCATCCGTGTTAATTTTTAGGGTGCCTTGAGGAGGAGGAGACCATCTTCCCTCCCTATTCACCTTCGGAGTTGGATGCCTACACCTATTGTGCATAAGCTGCCGATGCGAAGGAGGAAGATGAAGGCGGTTGAAACAACCAACATTAGAAGGAGCAGCCGGAACAGACAAATCACACTTAGCCGCGATCGTTTCTCCCACAAAATGCAAAATTTTCCACCACAAGCGAGGGGCTCCCATCAGCACATCCTGAAAAATCCGCCGATTCCTCTCCAACCAAAGATTCCAAATAATGAGTGAGGGGCCAATCGCCCAAGCAGCTTGAAGAAAAGGAGTGGAAATAGGGGCCCTACTCCCCCGATCCACAAACTCAGCCAAAGAGGAAACATGCATACAAGGCACATTCCACACCCGCCACCAACGATGCCAAATCTCCCGAGCATAGGAACATTGGAAAAAGAGATGAGAAGCACACTCCTCAGCCTCCCGACACAACACACAACAAGAGGGACCCTAGAAACCCCGCTTGCATAGATTATCCCAAGTAAGACACCGGTTTTGAGCCACCAACCACATGAAGAAATTGCACTTTGGCCAAGACAACTTATACCAAACATACTTCCACCAAGGAACCTCCGTAGCCCCAAACAGCTGTCGACCCAACTGCTTATAGCCAGAAGACACAAAATACTTCCCAGACTTATCAGAGCCATCCCAAGCTAAAATATCAGGTCCCCTCAATGAGTTGCAAGCCCGGGAATCCAAAAGTTGAGCAAGCTCCCGCCTATCCCCCTCAGAGCCCCCAGGAGGCCACTCAGAAGGGTGCTTCCAACGAAAAGAGATGACAGAGCCACGCTGCTCAGCAGTCTTGTAATGCTCAACGGTGTCCCAACTAGCAGTAGTAAAAACATCACAGAGGGATTGTAGATGAGGAAAAGCAGAAAGAATAGGTGGGTGACCATCCCAAGAATCCCACCAAAATAGAGCCTGTGACCCCGAGTGACAGATCCAAAAAATTGCCCGCTTAATCAACTGAGCTCCTACTTTCAGAGTAGACCAAATCATAGACCCACTCCCCTCCAGAGGATAGCGAGGAACCTCATAAGAAGCAACGCCATGAAAATACTTATAGTTAAGAACACGGGCCCACAACTGGTGTTGATTAGTACACCAGCGCCAGTAGAGCTTCGCTGCAAGAACTTGCCCACTCAAAATAGAAGAGCGTAAACCAAGACCACCCTCCTGTTTAGGTCTACACACAAAATCCCATTTAACAAGGCTCCACTTAGAATTCATCAAGTTACCACTCCAAAGGAATTGTCCGAGAGAGAGCATCAAATTCCCGAAGAAAATACATAGGGGCTGATTGGACAAAACACCTGTAGATGGGAAGGGCCTGGATAACAGACTGAAGGAGGGTAACTCTAGCAGCAGTAGACAACCACCTATGAGTCCAGTGTGTTATCTTCTTCCTCAACTTATCAAGCAGCAACTACCAAGAAGATCTGGGTTGACGCCCAACAGCAAGAGGGATCCCCAGATAGACAAAGGGGAGAGATCCAATTTGAAACCTCAGAATAGCAGCAATCCTCCTCTGAATGGCCAAAGGAGTGTTAAAGAAAAAGATAGAAGACTTCTGCTCATTAACTTTCTGACCCGAAGCAGCAAGGTAGATGTCCAAAGCTTTCCTAAAGGAATCCGCTTCACGGAGACGAGCAAGCCCCACAAGAGAAGTGTCATCCACAAACTGGAGGTGAGAAAGAGTAGGCAGATCCATCCCCCACTGCCAACCATGAATCCCACCTTGAGAGACCCGAGATTTAAGAAAGCGCCCAAGCCCTTCAGCCATAAGAATAAAGAGATAGGGAGAAAGAGGATCCCCCTGACGAAGACCCCTGGAAGCACCAAAAAGCTCAGAAGGTTCCCCATTCACAATAACTGAGAAGGAAGAGGAAGTCACACAACTCATAGTCCAACTGACCCAATCAGAAGAAAACCCAAAGGCCAACAGAATCTTCTGAAGGAAACTCCATTTAACTCTATCATAAGCTTTAGCCATATCCAGCTTGATGAACATAGATCTTTCCTTAGAGATCGCCATGGAATGAATGACCTCCGAGGCGATCACCACCCCATCAAGAATCTGACGACCGGCCACAAAACCCCCTTGTTCCTCAGATATAACAACAGGCAAGCAAGATTTAAGCCGTTCTGCAATCAGCTTCGTAATAATCTTATACACCACATTACAGAGCGCAATAGGTCGGAAGAGATCAAACCTATCAACACCCTCCTTCTTAGGAATGAGAACAAGAAAAGTAGCATTCAAGGCCCGAAGCATCTGCTTGTTATGAAAAGATTCGCGGACAACCTCCACTAGATCCAACTTCACAATTTCCCAAAACTCTTGGAAAAATTCAATAGGGAACCCATCAAGGCCAGGAGCTTTCCCCTTATTCATCCCAAAAACAACCTCCTCCACTTCAGACAGAGTAATCGGGCGCATAAGAGAAGCATTCAACTCATTAGAGACCAAAGAAGGAATACAAGAAAGAATCATATTATCCTCAAAATCAGAAGGGGGAGAATCCTCAGTAAACAGAGAGGAGTAGAATTGGCGAGCTTCTCTAGATAAAGCCTGTTGTGAGGATAGAACTAAGCCATCAGAATTAACAAGAGAAGAAATATAGCACTTATTTCGACGGGCCTGCACAGAATGATGGAAGAAGGCAGTATTCCTATCACCCTCTTGAAGCCAGTCAACCCGAGCCTTCTGTTTCCAGAATATCTCCTCACGAAGTTCCCACTCCTCCACCACTTTAAGAGCCTGGGACTCAGCCTGCCCAAGAGCCTCTGAAAAACCCAAATCTCTAATCTGGCGAGTAACAACAGCAAGACGTTCCTGTGCTTCCCTTTTCTTGGCCCAAAAATTGCCAAAACAAAGCCAATTCCACCGCTTAAGATGATACTTGACACTTTGCAGCTTCTTAACAAAAGAGTACATAGCTGAGCCATAGGCCGGGGCACCATCCAACCACCATTGCTCAATAAGATTATACAAAGAAGAATCACGAAGCCACATAAGCTGAAATTTGAAGGGAGGATTCTTTGGGTTAGGGAAAGGAGAAGCTGAAAACTTAACTGGCCAATGATCAGATCCACACCAGTCAAGAATCTCAGAGCCAATAACCCGACTATCCCCAACCCAATAACAAGAAACAAGAAACCTGTCCAACCGCTCGGAAATTGCCTCTGGCCCACTCCGCCTATTATTCCAAGTAAATAAGCCATTAGAAGGTTTAACATCAACAAGAGCCAGAGAGTCCACATTAGCCCGAAATAAATCAGAAGCAGGACCCAGTCTCGGCAGCCCCCCTCTTTTCTCCTCCAGACACAAAATAGCATTGAAATCACCAGCTAGGATCCAAGGCATGTAAGGAGCACAAGACCTAACATACCTGATATGGGCCCAAAGCTGACCTTTACCCCAGAAATCAACTGGAGCATAAACATTACTAACCAAAATAGTCTCACCAGAGTCCACAACCGAAGCCACCATCGAGATAGAGGAATGGCTAGAAATCCACCAGCGAGGAACAACCTTACGAGGATCCCAAAAAAGCGCCAAACCTCCAGAGCTTCCCTTAGAACCAATACACTGACACTGACCAGAGAACCAAATACGAGGGGCACACTGAAGCATGAAGTCCACCTGCAGCTTGGTCTCCTGAACACAAAAAATATCTGGAGAATGAACCCCAATCATAGCCTGAATAGCTTTCTGACGGGAGGCGCTATTCAGCCCCCTTGCATTCCATGAAAGAATAATCATGAGGAAGGTTGAGAAAAGTGGGTACCAATGGTCTTAACAGACCCAGACTCAACCAACAAATCCCCAGTAGATTTAATCTTATCTGCATCCTTTTTACGACCAACTTTAGAGGAGTGCTCAAAATGTCCCTTTTTGAGAGGGCACTGTAGAACCCCTAGATAAGAAGCTCCCCGACCTTTCTCAGAGGACAGAGCCTCCTTAGCTAAATCAACTAAAATGATATCATCCTGTGGGCCAGCAGCAACAACTGAAAGCCCAGAAATCTCCTTATCTGAAGGAGGAGAAGGGTTCTCAACAGCAATTGCCTGCTCCAGCCCTGTATCCATATTGATAGCCCCAGGAACCATCTCAATAGGAATCCCCTCCTCCAAGGCCTGGTTATCCAAGACCTCAAAACGATTAAACCCTTGATCAGTTTGTTTGTCCTTAAAGGGCCGCTTTTGACCTCTTCCTTTAGCTTTTGGCTTGACAGGAGTGAAACCATCCTTATCATGCCCTCCTTCAGCCACAGGCACCACAGGCACCTTACTTTTAACTCCCTTATCCACTGAAGGCCCCGAAGGAGGAGGAGAAGAAGCTCCATCCGATCTAGAGACCCGAGGGCATTGGCGATGAAGGTGTCCATATTCATGACAAAATCGGCATCGAAAGGGGAGGGACTCATAATCAATCTGTTGGATCCATGAAGCCGAGCCAATACAAATTTCCAAAGAATCTGGCAAGGGATTATTTAGGTCAATTTCAACACAGATGTGAGCATAAGAAAATACCTTCTTAACCAAAGTAGTCTGAGCAATGGCAACTGGCTTCCCCAGCAGAGCAGCAATTCGTTGCAAAATGTCTTCTCTCCAAAATTCCAAGGGCAACCATGGCAGGCGAACCCACACCGGAACTCGAGAAGGTAAATCCTCAGCAGCATTAAAACCCCCATGCCAGGGTTTCATGAATAAACCCACTTGATTGAAAAAATATGGGCCTCCTTCAAAAACTCGATCCCGATCCGAAATGCAAGAAAAATCAACCAAGAAGAAGCCATTCCCAGCCACCAGAATATCAAAATCACCCTCAACCTGCCAGGTACGACGCATCCAAGACTCCAAAGCCGAGAGGGAGACACGGATTCCCAAAAATTTACAAATCAAAACATGTTGAGTCCAATAAGAAAGTCATTGTGCACCGATTCTGGAGAAATAACCAGAACAGGACAGTCAAGACTCCTCGGTAGACACCCATTCACTTTCTTGAGCTTAGAGCTCTCACCCACAAAAGAGGCCGCCGTGCCTTGCGCATGGACACCCTCAGCCTTACCCAGAGGTGATTTCCCGCCTGCAACCACCAGACTCTTGGGATCCCCATCCATCCCCCACACTCAACACCCACCAAAGCCAAACAAATAAAAAACCCCACAACCCCACACCACGCAGCAGATGCCAACCCCAAGCTAAACACACAGGCCGCAGCCTGCAGCTTGCGCATGCACCAGCTAACTGCAGTCGCTCCACACTCCCACCAGCCAGCCGCGCGCCTCCAAATTCCAACAGGTCTATATCTTTCACGTTTGCTATCACTTTCTGATCACTTAGATCTTGATGTGTTGCATCAATTGTTTTGGGGCCTAGACTTGCAAGAAGGGAGAGACATGAAGGTTCAAGGTAAGGTGAAGAATTTTAGAAAAATAAAGAAGAATGGTGGATCCAAAACAAACACATGATTTTCAAATCTTTGTGATCTTCATACATGAAACATTGCTTCTACCCGAGTTGTTTGATGCAGGAGCATCCAAGTGCACACACAATTGGCAATATACCTTTTGTTGAAAAAGAAAATGTAAATATTTTTTTACTAAGAATTATAACTCTAATAGTATTAGCATTCACAAATATAGAATATGATTAAATATCTTAATATTGTTATTAGAGGTTAGTTGGAACATTTAAAAGTTTTTCAACCTATTTATAATTGCTAGAATGAGAATATATTCACTAAGCTTAATTTGATAAAATGTGTAGATGACTAGAAAATATATTTTTATATTATTATAGTTGGAAGCAAGGAGCTCATCCTCATGGACCCCAACACCTCCAATACCCTAGTAGTTATCCCTGAAACAATAACTACTTCACATAGCATATATAAAATTAGGTTTACTCCACTTAGTGAATGAATTGAAGAAAAACCAAAAATAGAATGGCTGAAATATACTTATCCTCTTTCTATTCAAGAAATGTTATAAACAAGTTAAATTTATTTCTTTCCAATTCAATAATTTTATTCATATTTTGTTGCACATCTAGAAAACCTTCAATCCCAAACTTAAGTTGACAATTTCATTTGTCAAATTAACCAACTCAAAATTGCACCAACTTAACAGAAACAAATTTATTTTATTTCATCAATTGAAATCTTACATACAATTTCTATTACGTTAAATGTAAGTAACACCAAATTTCCAAAGCAATTCCATCATATTCCACATGTTCCACATGCCCTTGACATTTACAATCAGATTCTCATATTCCACATATTCCAAGTGTCTCCCTCTATGCTCAATTTTTATTCCTTATGCCTTGTATGTGGCACTAATCACCTCTTCTACATAACCTCCCCTTCTCTTCTATATTTCATATTTTTATTTAATTGCAGAAATTTCTTCAAAGATCAATTCTACTTCCTTCATATTGTATCTACATATTCTTTGTAGATGAGGCATGGCCTGTAAAGTTCCCTCCACTTCATTGCTTATTCTTTATGCTTTATGTCATCATTATGAGGATGCACAATCCCTCTATGGTGTGCCCCTACAATAACTCTCCACTACAAAATTTATTCCCCTCTTAACTCATATATGGCACAACCCTCTCACTCTGCTTCCTATGTGGCCTTTTCTTCCTCTTCAGGTCATCACCCCTCTTTCTCTTATCTTCCCCTTTCTATGCAAAATTTGGTAATTTCTTATAACCCAACTGTAGATTAATTTCACAATACAATTCATAGAATAGAACCAAAACAATTTATCTATTTGATTTATAACAATTAATACATTGAGTTAATTAACAACAAATAACATCAGAAGCAAAAATAACAAAAATCCAATCATAGATATACCCAAGAAACCCCAATATGGGGAAAAACCTACAAATGTTGGATCTTCTATTCACCCTAACAACAAACTTTCCTTACAGAATACCATCCTAGTTTGCTATAGAAATCTTACATATATAGCCCTATTGATTTACATCAACATGAAAGAAAAGAAACTTTCCTTACATTATTTGGCCTAACTCACACATAAAATCGCTCTTGGTCTTATCTCAACCTCACAAACCTAGAAACATTCTATTAATAAATAAATTTTTTGTTGTTTTTGAATATCTGACTTGAGTTGCTTTTCAGCAACTCCACACTCCACCTTTTGAGCTATAGAAAATCAACACTCCCTCTTAGCGAGGAAGGTGTTCTACACAACACCCAACTTATCCCTGAAGAATACAAACTTACTCTTCATCAAGGCCTTGGTTAGGATATCTGCTATTTGTTCATTTGTAGGAATGTATTGGAGCTACACTATCCCCTTCTCCACACAATTTTTGATGAAATGGTACTTGATCTCAATGTTCTTTGACTTGTCATGAAACACTGGATTCTCAGAGAGTTTGATACAACTCTAATTATCACAGTAGATGACTGTAGGATCTAGCTCTTGATCAAAGAGCCCAACTAGAATTTTTTGAAGCCAGGTAGCCTCACATGTAGCCATACTAGTTGCCATATACTCAGCCTCCACATAAATCAATGCAACCAATTTTTGTTTCTTGTTGTACCAAGATACTACTCCTAATCCCAAAATGATACTACACCCTAAAGTGCTCTTCTGGTTAGATGTATTGCCTGTCCAATCTGCATCGATGAACCCCTCGATCTTCACTCCATCTTGTTGAATATTCTTCAACCCACAATCAACTATGCCTCAAAGATACCTAAAAAAATACTTCGCAGCTATCCAATGCACACGTTTAGGCTCCACAATAAACTGACTATCAACTATTTGTATAAAGTTGGGTCCATTGTCTCTGATCTAGAAGCATCAATCTTCTTCCAATTGGTCACAAGTGGCATGGACATGGGCTTACAGTCCTCCATCTTAAATTGCTTCATGATATAAAGCAAGTACTCCCCTTGTCTAAGGAATATCTCTCCCTCTTCCTACCACAACTCCAATCCCAAAAATTAGTGCATCAACCCCGTCCTTCATCTCAAACTCTCTTGCAAGATCCTTCTTACAGTTTTCTATGAGCTCCCCTAACCTTGTGAGAAATACGTCATCAACATACAACACCAATATGAGAAGTCTTCCCTTCACTTGAACATAGTACAGATTCAGATCTACCTCACTCTTGATGAAGCCCATGCTCTACAAGTAACTATCAATATGTGAATACCACACACCGAGAGCTTGCTTGATCCCATACAATGCTCTTCTCAACCTACATACATGAGAATCCATCCCATGTGCTTCAAATCCTTTTAGATGTTCTATGTAAATATCTTCCTTAATCACACCATTGAGGAAGGTCATCTTTACATCCATCTAGTGAATCCTCCAACCCATTTGAGTTGCTACATAAATGATAGCTCTTATGGATGAGTACTTGGCAATCAGAGTGAAAGTCTCCTCATAGTCAATCCCTTCATTCTGAGAAAGCCCCTAAGCCAAAAATTGGGCTTTGAACTTTTCCATGCTACCATTTGGAGCATGCAACTAAGATTAAGATGAAATTCAACTATGCTTTTTTTGTTTTTGGGATATAAGGATGCAAAGTGTGAGTTGAATGCAAGGCTAAGAATTGATAGGATGATAATGAAGCTATAGTCAAAGGGTATGATATGAATCCAAATGAGACTATGGTAATGCTAAGGATTTGAATCCTAAAATTTGAGACAAAGGATGACAACCAAGCTAATTTAGGCCCAAGGTAACAAACCCAAATGTCATTGACCTTTGTGATAATCAGGATGATAATTTTGACAAGGTACTAGGACACAAGCTTGAGAATCAAATTTGATAAAGGTGACAATGACAAAGGTTGGTAAAATGATGAGTGAAGGTCAATGACATATTGGATAAGCAACCAAGGACTATCCAAAAGCTTAGTAGTCTTGCTATGTCTAAAAGTTGAAAGGGAGATGTAACCTAAAGTTTAACATTAATTTATGCAATGCAAAGGATGGGGAAGGCAACCTATAATGCAATGTAATCCTAAATGGAAATGCTAGAGTGAATTGGTAAAGGTTTGCAAGTCTCTGGTTTAACAGTCAAGGTCACTGTAAAATGAATTGATTAGATTTTAGATAAATATTTTTGAATGTTTTTGGTTATTAGGCAGTTATGGCATTTTTTTCTACAAATGCGTTGTTTCAAGTTGCAGGCTTCCAAAGTGCAGTTGTAGTTCAAAATGACAGTTGCAGCTCTATTTTCTACAATGCAATTCAATATAATAGTTGTGGTCTTCCAATGAGCAGTTGCAACACAAAATATCAATTATGGGCATGTTTTTATCAATTGTAGTGACATAATGTTGATTTTGTAGTTTTGATGGTTTTGGGTAGATTTTGACTTAATTTGATGAAATTTGAATTCGAAAACATAGAATATAGTCACAAACACTTTTTTTTGATTTGGTTTTGGATGTGAAAAATTTTGATTTCAAAATAAAACACCCATAGACAAAAATACACAATCCTTATGGTTGGAAAGGAAACCATCGGTTGATATCCCCACTTGTATTTCTCCAGCCACTTAAACAAGGCGGACAACTAGAGACTTGGTGGCACTAGCTCCCCTCCATGACACTCACTTCTCAGGCTCACCAAGTCTCATTCCCCAAAGAGGAATTCCTATCTCTACACATGGTTAGTGAAGACGCGGGGCACTTTCAGAGGTCTAACCTCTTGTGATCAATGAGCATATAAAAGGTTGGTGGCCACTAACACAAATTGGTTCTTAGTAAGGGCATCCATTCAAGGTGTCCATACATGCAGAAAGATTAGCTCAAGATTATATTCAATCAAGAGGCCTCCCAGTCCCTTCCTAAGAAAG
Organism: Sequoia sempervirens; assembly: GCA_007258455.2. NCBI lineage: Eukaryota > Viridiplantae > Streptophyta > Pinopsida > Cupressales > Cupressaceae > Sequoia > Sequoia sempervirens. The sequence goes on from VDFB02191219.1 coordinate 67,961, forward strand.
GATTTTAACATAGCTCATGAGGCTACTAAGGGTGGCACTTGTCAGTATGACACATCCACACCTATTGCTAAATGAATTTCATCAAGAAGCACTTTTCTTATATAGCAGTTTGGAAGATCTTGGCTTTAGCTTTTTACTGCTTTGGTCGTTCCCACCTTTCAAAGCGAGGTGGTAGGCCTTCTAAAAGAAAGGTACATAATATCAAGGAAGTATGCTATTTTTGATCTCCCAGATTGCACGAAGCATAAGGAGAGAGCATACACAAACGCCTTTACCTCACACTAGCATGGGGTTCATTTTTAGCCCAAAATCCAAATGTGGGGTGTGATTATATAAATTCCAAAGAAATGATTTTGATCCTCAAGATCGTCGAATGGTGCGAGAGGAGAGCATACACACTAAAAAAATTTGTAAACCACGAAACACAAAAGACACTTGTAAATTTTAACCCTTTGCTTATGATTTTGAAGACAGTCAAATTCTTTTTATACCAATGATGTTTGATGCAAGTTCATTTTAATTCCCATGGGTGAGAGAATACATTTTTATGTTCATTTTAAATCCTTATGAATGAGATATGCAAGTTCATTTTACCCTTATGATCTTGATGCAAGTTGTAGTTGCAAAAAACAAACAAAATAAAATTACTTAAATCTAAACTAGTAAAGAGATTGATTTTTTTGTTGTTGTTTCTAAAGAAACAATTTTTGATAACTCCTTAGATCCAAATCCACATGCTAGAAAGAAATAGTTAGAACACAAAAACCTTACTCTATTTGAAAACCCAAAAGAAAAAAATTTGAATGAACTAAAAACAAAAAAAATTATACCTAACCAAGCGATTACATCCTTCAGGTCAGAAAATGCGTAGCTGTAATGCATCACGATATATCAGTTGCATCGTGATTTTAAATATTAGGCTCCCGCGCATAGATGCATCGCTGCTTTTCATGTATGCATCGTTATTTTGAATTCAGTTGCCCACCCAACAGTTGTGTCATTTCCCTTAGCAGATGCGTCATTTCTCCACACTTGTGTCGTGGCACATCTGTTGCATCGTTTCGTATGAAAACTTGTAAAAACAAAGAAAAAGTCGTATAGATCTTGTAAAAACTTGTTTTCACATCAGGTTCACCAATGTAAGATGGGCTAAAATGAGCCATCCTAGATTATAGTGACAACCACAACACTACTAAGCCAAAACCCAATCCAAAACAAGAGAAAACAATCAAAACATGAGCAAAATGAAAGCATCAAATGAAAACCCTTCCCATGCTTGAACTTGAATAAATTCCCTTGTCTCTCCTCATTCTTCTTTTGCAAATATGCCCTCAGATTTGTAGTTGAAGTTGTGCAGATACCTGCAAATTGTAAGCAAGAAAGTTGGAGATAAGTGGTTGTTAAGGAAAAAATGGAAGAGAAAGGCTTCTTTTATAGACAACCATTCGAACATACAGTCAAGATCAAGCTTCTAGAAATATTCCAAGATCGATGGATGAGACGACATGCAACACAAAAGAGTGGAGGTTACAAAATGGACTGTCAAGATTAGAAAGAGCCTAGAGACGATCGACGACTAAGATTTGAAAATGAGATAGTGGAGAAATTAAGTATTAAAATCACTTAATTCATGAGAAGGAATCTCTGGACAAGTGGAGGCATAAACAATTTATTTAAATTATTTATTTGAGGAAAAGGCAAGTTGGCATTTAATTAAAATAATTTTAATTAAATAAGAGGAAATGGGAAAAGATCATTAAATAATTACTTTGAGTTAATTATTTAATAGAAGGGAAGCATTGAAGGATAATTAAATAATTTTGATAATATTTAACTATAGAGAATTAAAAGATTAGTGAATAGTCAAATAGTTAGTTTTAATTATTTAACTATAGATGAATGATGATAAGCAAATAATTAAATAAATAGTAATTTATTTAATTATTGAGGAAAGGGGGAATTAGCGATGCAATTAATTTATTTAATTGATCAAGATAGAATAAAGTTTACAAAGTGAATTAATTAAATAATTAATTAAAATTAATTAATTAATAGAGGAATATGATCAAGAATAATTAAATAATTAAAATTATTTAATTACGCGGAGTCGAAGACCAAGAAAAATGACGCTCATAGACTAAGACATTTTTCGGTGTCCACAAATAGTATTTTGAATTTGAGATTGTAGATTCTAAAAAGGTTAGGTTCGCTAAGAACAAACTAAAGGGACATGCTTCTACTTGGTGGAAAGAAACACAATTAGAAAGAAATAGAAGGGAAAAAGAAAGTGAAACTGAAAAATCAATTTATACTTGTTTACTAAGAGTTAAATGTTGAATTGGTTACAAAATCTAAGGAAAAAAGAGAAAGGCCATGTAGAATATACTAAATAATTCTATAAGATGGTCATAGGATTGAACATAGTGAAGCAAGTAAAGAAACTTTTGCAAGAGACATCAATAGATAAAGAGGAATTATTCATGAAGAGCTAAACATGGTGAAATTAAACAAAGTAGAAGAAGCATATTAATTTGTAATGAAGGTGGAAGAGAAATTGAATAAGAGTTTTGAAAACAAATACAATCGACAAAGAGGAAGAGAAGGAAGATTTAAAATAATTAGATCTCAATGGATAAGTGCACAAAGTTGTGACACAAAAAGGGATCTTATGATGTCACTTTTTTTCTTAAATCAACAAAGTTAACATTTTTTTAGAATTTCAAAAATTGTTTCAACAAGAAATTAGCTAACACCATGTAGTCTATACCAGTTTCTTAGCTAATTTTTTAATGAATATATAATATTTTACTAATTTTTGAAGTGGACACATCTTGGAAAACATAAATTTGAGTGTGCTTCCCCCTAAATTTTTTGAAAACTAATCAAAATCATTTTTTCAATACATGTAGAATGGAGTCTAGTTTCTAAAAATGTAATTTGTTTCAAAATTCGATGAACAAGTAAAAAATTATACCCAAACTAGCTCATGTTGGTTTTTGAAAAAAAACAAAGACACTAACAAAAGAAGTTAAAGATGAAAACCTTAACATAATCAAATCATAAAAAAAATTATATGGTTAGATAGCTAAGAGAGAGCTTAATGTCATCATGGTATTTTTTATAAGTTTTCATTGAAACACATGCAAACTTGATAGAGAGCACGACCAAAAATGTGTGAAATTTTGTCATCCTTTCAAAAAATCATATTTTTTTACATCAAAGGATTGGTATTTCCCAATGCAAGGCATTTGGCGAGTGGAAAATTTGGCACTCGCAAAATGTGAATGATGAGTTTTTACAATGCATTTTCTTGAACTCTTTCTATTTTTCTTTGTCTTTGTCTTTGTCTTTCATTGCAAGTGAAATTATATACATGAAATATACATTAAGTTGACATTTACATATGGACAATTACTTTCTTATAATTTAAGTTATAATTCATGTATATAGTTTTAGGATGTTTGAGAGTGGTTTTAGATCTCTTGGAGTTATAATACAAATTCTAGTTTTTGGAAAATCTTATAATTTTTTAGACAATCAAATTTCAGTAATGAGCATGTTAAATTTCAATAATCAAGAGTTCAAATTTGAATAATCAACAAGTTGTATCATCTCTCTCTCTCTCTCTATCTCACTCAATGTTTATCTCTTATGCTCTAGACCACTCTCTCACTATCTCCATCCCTTTATTTGACTCTCTCCCCCTTGAGCTCAAGAACTCTCTGTCTCTCCCCTTCCCTCTCTATGTCTCTCTATCTCCCCCCTTCCTCTCTCTACCCACCTCTCTCTCTCTCTCCATCCCTAGCTCTCCCTCCATCTCTCCTTCCCTCTCTCCTTCCCTCTCTACTTCTCTATCTCCCCTCTCCATCTCTCTACCTACCTCTCCCTCTATAACTCCCTACCACTCTCTCTACCTACCTCTCTACCTACCTCTCCCTCCATCACTCCCTACCACTCTCTCTTCTCTCTCCCTCCCTCCCTCCCTCCCCCTTTTCCTATCTCTCCTCTCCTCTCCCTCTCCCTCTCCCTCTCTCCCTCCCTACCTCAACCTCCCTCTCTACTCTCTATCTGATCTCTCCCTCTCTCTACCTACCTCTCCCTCCATACTTCCTACCACCCTCTCTCTTGTTCTCTAGGTCGCTCTCTACTTCTCTCTATCTCACCACTCTCTCCCTCTCTCTAATTATATATATCTCACCTATACCTCTTTCCCTCTCCCTCCCTACCCTCTCTCTCTCTCCCACCCTTCCTCCTCTCTCTATCTCTGTCTCTTTCATTCTCTCTCTAATGTGCACCAAGATTTGATACAAAAAGGGGAGGAAGGTGGGGAGATTAAGAGAGAGAGGGAAGGAGGGAGGGAGAGGTAGATATGTAGAGAGATATGGAGAGGAGAGAGTGACAGAGAAAGAGGGGAGTGAGAGAGAGAGAGGTGAGATAGAGAGACAGTAGAGAGGGAGAGATAGAGGGAGGGAGGGAAGGAGAAGTGATAGAGAGGAGGAATGTGGAGAGATTGAGAGAGGGAAGGAGGGAGGGAGGGAGGGAGAGAGAAATAGGTATAGAGGGATAGGTTAGATAGAGAGAAGTAGAGAGCAGAGAGAGAGAGAGAGAGAGAGAGAGAGAGAGAGAGAGAGAGAGAGAGAGAGAGAGAGAGAGAGAGAGAGAGAGAGAGAGAGAGAGAGAGAGAGAGAGAGAGAGAGAGAGAGAGGGGGGGGGAGAGAGAGGGAGATAAAGAGAAGTAGAGAGGGAAGGAAAGAGAGAGAGAAAGAGGGGAGAGAGAGGGAGAAAGTGAGAGAGAGAGAGAGAAGAGAAAAAAAAATGGAATATTTTTTGTGTCATATATTTATGCACTTACCCCAATGTGATGACAAAAGACACTACACTGAAGATGTAGAAGTGAGGAAGAGGAACAACACATAAAACAATGATAGTAATTCAAAAGCCATGCACTCTCTTGAGGAATTTTATTGTGTGGGCCCACACTAAGATTCACTCCTACTTGATTAATTATATGCTTGTTCGTGTGTATTTTTTTATGCTATTATTAGATTAAAACCTCCCCAATTGAAGCCCAATGGGAGCCTTATCCTTTATGAGCCTTATATTTTTATTCATTTTGTCTTTTTATTATTATTATACGCTTTCAAACAAAAACCACAAAAATCCAAAAGAAAAATGAAAAATGAAAAACCCAAAGAGTATTTGATTGCTTATCACCTTGAAATAGGGTTTCAAATTCAACCATTATCCAATAGGATTAACTATCTTTTTCATCCAAACTCAAACCCCACTTACCTTAGAATCCAACCATAATTTCTCAATTAACAATTATTTCATCTTACACTTCATCACAAAATACCCATTATCTCTAAACACATCCTAATTCATCTTCCAACAACAACAATAATACACACTATCTCCCACATATCAACATGAATAACATATCAAACAAAAAACATACCAACCTACTTTCCAACAATAACCTATCCAAAAAAATAATATTATTACCTACTTACCAAGAACCTCTTTTGCAACAACAACCACATTTTCAACAATCCACAATATTTAGTCACCCATCCACCTACCCTCAATACCAAGATTCCATAAGCTTTAATCACCCATTCATTAGTCCTAAATATCAAGAACTGATTAACACAACTTATACCATTAATACACAACACACATCCATTGGTCATCATCTTCCCAACCATGACAAGGGAAACCAATCTTTGAACCAAATCATATCCCAAATCCCTATCTCCTAGCCCCAACAAACATTCATTAGTTCTCATTCTCCTACCTATGACAAGGGAAACCAATCTTCCATCCAAAGCCTTCCTTAACACCAATCCATATCCCAAATTCTTATCACCCATCCATATCTTAAATCTCCACCCCCTTAACAAAACCAAGAAATCCTTGTAACCTCAACATCTTATTCCAATCTATTATTTGTCTCTATAGACATGTAAAAATGACCTAACACTTATCGCACACCCTAAATGAAATTTTCTCATCATCGACATCATTACCACTAAATATCACCGCATTTCACATCAACAACCATAATTTCCTCTATTAATTGAATAATAATACATTATTTAATTGATTCACTTTTTCATCATTTTTGACAAATTAAATAAATTTTATTTATTTAATAAAGTCCTAATCTAACTTAATTCCTCTTGATTAATTAAATAACATCAACAATTTAATTATGTCACTAATTCACTTTATTCTCCTAAGTCAATTAAATTATTAAAACACAATAATTTAACTCTCACTTTCCCCAAATCAAAAAAATATCACTTTGTTTGCAAAAGCCAAACTTGATTTGTACATTCAACTCCAAACAGATTAATTAACTAAATCATTTAATTAATTATCCTCACCCACTTTCATGATTGAGCAAATTACAAACCACCGATTGCTCGATCTGATTGGTTGACTGATCCATCTATTTCCTAACAGATCAATCTATTCTTCAATTCCACATATTATTCAATCTATTTCCTCAATCCTCAATTCCACTGCAGGCTCAATCTATTTCCTCAATCCCACTGAACACTCAAAATGATTTCTTTAATCACACCAATTATGTAATCAATTTGCACTAATTATTCCCATCTAAATCCTCTTAAAAGTTTTGAACTGTTGATCAATATATTCTACTACGTGATCTTGAGCGTTCATTTCAAAACACAAATTCTATATAACAACCTCATTTCTTCTAAAAAATGATCAGAGAATTAACATATTTTACACAACAAAGTAATGCAAAGAGCTTAATCGATATTTTGACAAAGCTTTACACAGATTTTCGATTAACATACACACACATTCTTCAAGCTTTCACACACACAATGGAGGCTTCACATTGATACGAACAACCCAACATCTTCGTGAACACACTCCAACACAGGACGGGTAACAAATTTAGTTTATTGAATTCTTTGTATGTTCTTTGATTGCTTTTCTCTTTAGTTCATTGAATTCAATAATTTCAATATCGTTCATTTCATGAGTAATGGGCATGAATCATCTTTTTGTTTGTTTAGATTAGTTTCCATTCATTCAATTTAATTACACATTGCATGATCTCAATTTCCCCCTTACATAGTCTCCTATTATAGTCCTCCACCCTCTAAACCATTACTATCTACTCCATCCCAATCCAAAAACCCATTCTTGAATGAAGACATTTTAGGTATTTTCTCCAAGGATTGATACTAAAGGATCTTGAACTCCATTATGCAAGAAAATTTAACCAATCTTGTCATGTTGCTAATCCTATACCATCAAAACATCTCTCAACATCATGCACTTCATCACCCATCAAGCTCACTTAAGAGCATCCTCTTAAAACTCCATTACTGTCATGCCAAAATCCTAAGCCCATTCAAGATATTCCTATCCAAACTCTATTATTTTTGCACCAAAATATCAAGCCTATTGAAGAAGATCATATCCTTATCCAAAATAAAATTCCATTATCTAAACTATTTGATCTATGTTAAGAGAAAATTCTAATTCATGATGAAATAAACTTAAGCATGAATCAAGATTAAGTTACCCAGAATACCCATATAGATGATTATGATATCCAAGATAATATAAGGCTTGATCAAGATCCTATTTATGAAATCCAAGTTAATTCAATCCTTGATCATGATCCTATCTCTGAGTCCATCCAAGAACCCCCTCTAGATGATCATGATATCCAAGTTAATCGAAGATTTGATCAAGATCCTATCTTTGATCATGAAATCCAAGGTGAGCCTATCATTGATAAAGATCTTACTATTGATCAAGAAATCCAAGATGATCCCCTCATCCACCTATATGGCATCCATGATCAAAAACTTGAAGTCAATATTATTCATAGTCCAACCACCTCCATTTCCCAAGACGAGACACTTGCCTCCCTTAGATACATACATAATCAACAAATAACATGGATCACATTGATAAACCAAATGATCAAGAGACAACAAGCATGCCCAAGGATAAATCTCTAGTATCCTATAAAATAGGATTGTCTACTTTTGTCAAAGCAAGATTTCTTGTTGATGAGAAAATAGCAAACATCTATGGTTTTAAACAATATAAATGTGAGTTTTAATCTTATTTATAAAACAAAAAATACCCCATCACCAAAAAAAAGTGTCAAAGAATGCAATACCAAGGAAGAGGATTAGGTTTGCATGAGCAAGGAATTTTAGAACCAGCACAATTTTTTTAGAATCCTAGACATCAAGGCCTTGACTATTATTCGGTAAATAAATAAAAAGATAGTAGTGATACCTCAATGATATCAGGGGTAACTTCATCCAATCCAAGCATCAAAATAGGGACCATGTGTAGTCTTTACAATAAGGTTACTACCAATAGACCTTTCATCCACTCCATAAGCTATTATTCCCAAATCCTTAAAACCGTCATTCGAAACCTAAAAAAAAAAAAACTTTTATAAAGAAAAATATCAAAATGAAATTTCAAAAGCCATTGAATCCATAAATATAGGTGGGAACATGAAATCAAATGAATCCTAAAGAAAACTAGATCAAGCAAGGAAAGGAATCCAAATCCAATAGTCAATCAAAGTGTGAAGTCACAAGAAAAGAGATCTCCTACATATAACAATAGTCCACCTCCTTTAAAATGGTTATCAATTAAGTCATAAAAGAGTTGGTTCTAAACATAATCCAAAATCCAAAATCCATCACCTATCATCCCAAGTTGGAAAATAAAACATCCTACATCTAAAATTCCAAATAATCCATTCAAATATACCATCACCCATCATAATTCAACATCTCTTAAAGTCCAAAAATCCTATTTAACAAATGCATAATGTCCTAGTAGAAACACTCTCATAGGGACTCTCATGAAACTTTTATCACGATGTAAGTATTTGGATAAGGCCAACCCTAGCATCAATAAGGATCACAATAGCATTCATTAGTTGTATCCAAGTGTTGTTATCCTAACAAGACAACTCTAAGTATTTGGATAAGGCCAAACCAAGCATCAGTAAGGATCACAATAGCATTCGTTAGTTGTATGCAAGTGTCGTTATCCTAACAAGACAAATCCTTCATATAGGTCACTATTGGAATATCATGATATCGGTATCTACATCAGTACCATCAAATGGACCAGAATAGTTAGTGATCATCTAAAGATCAATGCCAATTAGAAATACCAAAAAAATCAAAATCCAAAAAATTAGTAAAGAGAAAAATTGCCCTATGGTGAAAACCATTTTCTATGGCACCTTGGGGAAATCTCCATGGTGAAAAACTAACAAAGAGGTATCATGTTTAAAAATCAAAAAAGAGAAAAAAGTAAAGATAAATAATTCATCCAATAGTGAAAACCATTCTTATGGTGCTTTAGATAAGTACCATGATGAAAACCTAGCAAGCATGCATCATGTGTAAGATCAATTATCTTTGTGTACCATTGCACTTAAGGGAAAGTTGTCTCATCTACCATACATTTTTAATGACATCACCATCCATTCATCTCATATTGTTCCCTTCCATCTTCCCTACCTATCTTGATCTTGATAAGGACATGTTAAAACATGCTTTGGAAAATTCTTGACATGTTAAACCTTTGTCCATGCACCATCAAATTTTATGACATAGCCTACATAGCACTATCAAACCCCATATATTGGATAAAATATATTATTCCTATGCAATATAGTCCTCAAATATCAATAACCTAAACCCCCCATCATATAATTTTTTAATGTATCCCATCATAGTCTACCTAAGCAATCCATTATCTTGTTATCCTTATCACAAGATTTGGTTTTCTCTTGTCACTAGTTGTGATCTTCCAATCCATCTATCCAACATCCATCCATATCCCACCCAAATGTAACGATCCTAACCCATGCAATCTTTCTATGTAATCTAGCACATCATACAACACATATCTTGGTTTTGTTCTTAGCCTTGCTACAAACCTTGATCCTTTTGGTCACATTATCATCATTATGATATGTGTTTCCCAACCCTTTCATTGTTTTTGAGATGTGTCCTTCCCATATCAACAATGTTATCATCATCATCATCATCAATCGATCATTTTCTAGCTTGACTAGGGGCAAGATCATGTTTGTATTTGAATCGTTGTGCATGCTTGCTTGTGTGTATCTTTTATTAATATGATTTTGTTAAATTCCTTATAGTATTTACCATCCCCAACATATCAAATCCATAAATAAGTAAAAAACACCAAACATAAATATATTATTTAAAACATTCAAAAATCACACTTGAAACATGAGCTTTAATGTAAAACCTTAGAGATTGATATCAACCTTGATAATAGACAATAAAAATAATCCTTTACCATTGTGAGTGTTTCCTTATCACCTATCACATGTATTATGTGAGAAATTTCCTTGAACCCAAAAAAAGATGCTTGTTTTATACAATATTTTTCCTTCCCAAAACTAGATATGATCCACATCCATCCTTTAGGCCTTTCCCCACCTAGGAATTTAAGATAATTTTTGTTGTGAGTCAATTGAAAATCATTTAACTTGGATACAAAATAAATTTCTCACAAGTCTTAGAATATACAAAAATAATCAAGACTTTTAACCCTTCCATCACTGGAACATAATTGTACCTTTCCTTTACCAATAATTTACTTAGTACTATTGTCTCTAAGGAAAACCTTTCCTCAATCATAAGTTGTATATGTAGAAAAGTACTCTTTGTGAGGAGTCATATGGTAGGATCAAACTGAATCAATAAGCCATGCATTATCACTAACTATGTTAGCAAAAATAAATAAAGAATAATAATCATTGTAATCAAAAGATATTTTATGGAGGAATATGAACTCTTCTTATTTTTTCATTCCTTCTTCACATGTCCTTTCTTTCCTTAGCTCCAAAATTTTACTCTCATCTTCTCTTAAGTTCTAAAACGTCATTTTGACTTTGATCTATATCTATTTATGTCCAAAACATCTTTCCAACTTTTGTTCATGGATTTCATTTTCATCTCCTCTAAAAAAAAATAACAATAAGATTGCTCATTGTTGTACCCAAACCAATTTTTTTTCCCTTCATCAAGGCATTTTGCATAAAATAGTCTAAAACTTGCTAAATGATGATAAATACAGTTTTTGGGCAATATCAAGCATGGAGTTTTGTTAGTGTTTTGTCAATCAAAGGCAGTGTCCATTGATCAGAACCTGAATCAAAGACTCAGAATGAAGTATTTCACGATGGAGGAGCATTTCACGATGATAATTATACTTTTAAATGGTCATTTCAGTGTCTAAAATCAAGATTTCAGTGGTTAGTTCTTGAAGATTTCTCAAGGAAAAGCAAAATTGCGCCCCTGTAGCCCAGGGGTGCCCTTCTTTTTGAAGGCCTATATTTTGTGGTAAATGCTCATGAATATAGTCAATCTCTTCAGAATTAGTCTGCCTATCCGATGAGCTATCCTATGAGGCTATCTGAGACTCGTAACTCCGATAACTGGCGATAGAAGTTGAAGATTCCAAAGTTCCAAATTGCAGAAGCTTATCTTTTTCCAGCTTTTGCACCCCTATAGCTTAAGGGCGCACCTCTTTAAAGGAGGTTAGATCTTGGTATTCCTAATGGTTGATGTAGTTAATCTCTTCACGACTAGTCTGCCTATCCGATGAGCTATCGAATGCAGTCATCCGAGTCCCAGAGCTCTGGCAGTCGACGTCAGAAGGTGAGCTTATGGAGAGACTTCATATCATAGAACTTCCTCAAATGGTGTAACTGCGCCCTTGTAGCTTAGGGGTGCCCTTCAAAATGGCATCTGAGATGGCAGAGTTTGCTGACGAGGTCTTCCTAACATCAGTGCTACTCTAGTCCGGCTTCGTGATGCACCAAGTTGCCTGTTAATCTAACATTCTACTAGACACGTAATTTAGCGGGTAGACTGGCATATAAATTTCATTGTATTTCTGTAGGCCAGGGGCGCCTAGCCTTTAGGCCTGTTAGATGAAGTTATTGATGTTTGAAGTCTTCGCGAGACTTGTGCGCAATTACTCCAGCTATCCAACGAGCCCAGTCGTCAGCCTTCGGGATTTGGCAAACGCTCGTATGTGTGAGGTCTTTGAAGAAATACTGTAAAACAAAGACAACTCAGAAAATGACTAAGTGTGGTCGTTTATTCCATCTTGGGAAAGGCACCTTTCTTTTTGAGGTCTTAGAAGCAGTTTTCTTGCTTCATTGCCTCTAGAGTCTTCTCTCGTAGGTTCTTCTGGCTACGCATTGAGACAGACGGTGCTTGAATCGGGTCATCCCAGCTCTAGATATCAAAGGTCAAAGTAGGGCATTTGGTTGAGAGTTGCACTTTCGTCAAAGTGGTGTTTGTGCCTTTTCAAGCCAAGGGCGCTTTTACTTTAAGGGTCCTTAATGCAGCTTTTAGATGCCTTGCGTATATTCGTTGGATGCAGAATACTCCTAGTTATGTAGTGTGCATGGTTGCCTGTCAGCAGGGTTCACCGTTCATCATCAGCAGCCATTTGAAGCGTCAAATGGCAGTTTGGAGAAATGGTTAAGTCTGGTACCTAAAAATCAATTTAATCAAAGGCACCTAATTCTTTGAGGTGTTAAATGATGGATTTTGCAGTGATGATTTCCATCAGACATTTCTTCCTTGCTCTGCAAGCTTCACAATAAATACACTTGTTCAATCCCAGCATCATTTGGTCACCCGGAAATTAGTGTCGAAGATGGCCAGTTGTAACTTTGTAGTCAGCTACAAAGTAGGAAGTTAGTAAAAAACATGATATCTTGAGAAAATGGACGCTTATGAGGTCAAATGAAGACTTTTTGAAATCAGTGAAGTTCGTCAGTGAATCCTAAAGCTTCACATGGTTTGTCAACTGATTTGAAATAATATTTAATATTTATTTTTGCATATTTAAGCATTAAATGGTGATTTTCTAAAGATGGCACCTTTGCAAATTGCATAATGAATATTTTATTATTATTTAAGTTTCAAACTTTGACTCAGTGTCAGTGTAACTGGAAGGGGTCCAATCAGAATCATTCTATTTCTGTTGAGGTTTTAAATCTTGCAGTAAACAATATGGTGCGAATTCTCTTTATTTAAGCATGGGGCCATCATTAATCATTCACACAGCTTCAAGAAAATTTGTTTTTCTTCAAGAGCAGAGGCGAGTTTTCAAGGCAAAGGCGAATTCATCATCAACAATCAAGTGTGATTTCCTTAAACAATTCTTTTACAGGTTAAAGTTCACATTTATCAGCAAGTTTAAAGAACAGGGGCGATTTTCACAGAAGAAAGAACATAGAAAAAATGTGTTTTTCCTCTTTGTTTCTCAAATTTCTCTCAAAATCCAATTCACATGTTCCTGAAGTTGGCAGAATTTGACAAGTCTGAACATCTGGATCATTTCTATATAACTTCCTCAAATTAAAATCGTGCGCTTGATTTTTCAAGAATTTTAACTCCTGAACATCCGTTCTCAAGTTTCTAATTTTCTCAACTGAAAACTCTTTGCATGGTCGAGTAGAAGTCATATTTTTGCATTTCTGACGTTTTGGGTTGTCTTAGAATCTTTTTCTAGACAAAACCCATATCTCATATTTTTTCGCCGAAAATAACTCTTCAAAGGCTATTTTTAGACTCCGTAGGGTATTTTTAGCTTTTCAGAAATCTTGTCAGAACATAGTCGAGTTCACAGTCAACAGGCGAGTTTTTTAGAATGTAGTAAACTCAGCTTGAATATAGGACTAAATCAGTCCTTACTCACGACTTCATCGAGACAGTTGAGACGAATCATCACAAAGTGCTGCCAGAAGCAATTTTAGATCCAGTTAAGATTAGAGATTCAATTATTCGAAACATTCAGCAGTCTAGGTTATTGGAGGCCACTTCCATACCTATCTTCATTCATTGTATTGAGTTTGTGATGTCTTGTATTAAGCATTATAACTCTGCTACTCGTGAGATAGTGTCAGTAGATGGACGAGTCATTTGCAATCTCAAGCCTTTGGACGTTGAAAGAAGTTTTGGTATACCTCAGCACCCGAATAGTCTAGTTATTTCTATGGAGCAGTGTGAGCATGCATTCAATGCTGATGTGGACAAGTGCCAGAGTAAATTGGTAGAAAGATGGTTAAAGAAAGCAAAGAACAAATTGCCAAATAATGTGGGTCGTGGTGAGTACAAGGATGAGTATGCGATTCTAATTACACTCCTGAATCATGTCTTAGGTCAATCACATGCAAATGTTTTCTAGCCTTGGATGTATTACATTATTGGTCGCATCATATCTGGGTAGGAGCATTATGATTGGGAATCCTTCATCAGCGATGTTATCCACAAGCAGATCATCGGTTTCTTGGTTGCTCATGAGTTTCACATGTGTTCTTATCTCGTGTACTTGATTGCTCATCAGGGTCAATTCCGAGGACTAAACACTGTGGGCATTCTCAGTGTTTAGAAAGTCTATCAGTATTACGATCAGCTTGAGTTCACTAAGGCTGAACGTCATTTCAAGCATGTTCACGAGGCTTTCCTGACTTATACAATGAGAAACTTGGACCTGGAGTTGCACATTCGTATCTCAGCAGTTGCTAGAGCAACGATGGATGGTTGGGCAGATTGGTTTATTTAGTTCCAAACTTACACCTACATCTGAGTATATGGATTTATAGGATAACCAGCTATGCTTCCACGTTATCCTTTAGATAAGACAGTCTTTTTGGAGTTTCTGAGGCAGTTGCATGATGTTCATCGTCTTTTACGCCACAAGCATAGACCATCCGCTAATTTTCCTTTTCAGTTTGGAATGTATTGGTGCAAGACGACAACTGATGCCAAAGTTGTAGGACAAGAATTAGAGAGGTATCATCTCAAGTATCTTGTTGAGGCTCGTGCCTATGATCTTTCGGGTCATTACACAACTCGCCTTGCTAGACGTGCATTTCATGAGCCTTCTATGGAAGATTTTTGGGAAAATTGTGTGGATGATTTTGAGGTTCGTAGACATAGTTACGACCGCTTTTCTCTCTCACAGATGCTTGTTTTCTTGTCAGAAGATGTGGGAGGTTTATCAAATGATGAGGGAGAAGTCCTTCCTTAGTTTTTCAGAGAGCAGGTCGATACACAACCGCTGCTAGCAGTTGATTGGTATGCTAAGGAGTATGCAACAATAAAAGAGAGGTCAAGTAGAGTTATTCAAAACAATATACTTTACCTCGACAACAAGAAGACCAGGAGGGTAAGTGTGCCTAGAGCAGAGTTTCCAGTGGTGAATCCTTTGCTACCTTCCTCGTCAAAACCTAAACAGAAGAAGAGGAGTAACCCTCCTACGAGAATTCAAGTGCCAAACAATTCAAAAGGCAAGGCACTTGCCACTGATACACACACGAAGCCTAATAGACAACCTATCATAGAGCCAGTTCAAAGGCCAATTCAAAGTCCGCCAGTGCCTGAGGTTCAGCCTCAAGTTTCTATACTAGTTCCAGAGAAGTCACCAGCCCCAGTTCACATTGAATTGGATTTGGGCTCCCCATCTAGCAGTGGTTCTTCTACATATTCACTCTCGTTGCAACCTCCCATTGCTAGTACAGATCCTTCCAATAACATTAGTCAAGATTAGTCTTGGATTGAGTCTCAGCTGGGAAGGAAGAGGAGGCAGCCATCCTATGTCCTTAATCATTTAGATTTTGATCAAGTTTACCAGGATGCGCTAGACAAGAGGATCAAGAACATGGTCCACGTGGAGAGGAATACTGACATGGAGATTGTCGTTGAGACTGTTATACCTCCACAGGGGAAGAGCTTGAATGAGTTAGAATCTCAGGACTTCGAGGTTATCACAGTCAACCTTGGTCGTAGCACATGACAAACTCAGGTTGATCTCCTATAGGTTGCTACAGACAGTGCCAAGGATAGAGTGTTGAAGGATGGAGAGTATAAGGCAACCCTCAAGGCTGAAATCAGACAGCTTCATCAGTACATTTCTAGCCTTGTACACAGGCTAGATGTCATTACCACATTCCCGCCTATGCTTGAGCCTCCAACAGAACAAGGTAAACTTAATCACTTAGTTGCATATGGCAAGCGTTTGGATGAGTGGGAAGAGGAGTTCATTGCTAGAGGCCATTCTATGCTTACAGAGTTATATCAGTTGCGGTACAATGCACGAGAGCTTCGTCTTCATCTTCAGGATGAGGAGCAAGATATGGCAATTAATAGACCTCGGGATGAGATTATGATTGCTCACTTGAGTATGGCATATGAATCAGTCACAGATACAGAAGATAAAGAAGCTATCTACTCTTGGAAAACATAGTTGGTTTTCAAGGCAAAGATAGAGGAGACTATGGCGTCAGAGTTGGCTAAGAGTAGAGAGCACGTTACTAGTACACTCCAGTTTGTGAGGACCTTAGTATCTCGCTTACCGTGTCGATATCAGATTGAGGGTGGTACGTATGTTGAGCTTACCGATGTTCAATTAGAGCTCCAAGCACTCACTCATACTATTTTCAATGGGGAGACCGTTGGCTGTAAGATTAATTAGCTTACAGTCATGTCAGCATTGTTTGATGAAGCAACTAGGAGCAAAGGTGAACTTCAATCTCAGATCATAGCTAGTGAGGACATGCTGCGTAGGCATAACATTCTTTGACAGAGTATGAGAGCTCCAAACAGTGATGTAGTTAACAATCTCGTTGAGGGATTGGTTGCTCGAGATCACGGCCAGTAGACTTTAGTTCCCACCTCTCAGAATAGACATTAAACACAGGAGTTAAACTTGGTGTTATCTTCTCAAGTTAACTCGTTGTCTCATTTCATGCATATCTATTCTAAGATCAGCTTTATTTACTTGGAGTTTTATTTAGGGTTTACGTTAATTGATGGTAGTGTTCCAGTTGACATGCTTTCAATAAGGACGTGCATGCTTGCACAATTGTCCATTTTTAGATTAGATGTTTCAGTTAACTGATGGTAGTTTTCCAGTTAACTGTATAGTTTCCTTTATTAGGGTTTAGCAATAAATCTTGCATGCATTGCAAGACTGTAGTTGACTCAAGGTGATTTTAGGGTTCCCTACACCTTTCGATGTCTATAAAGAAGAGCTTTTGCTCATTTGTATATAAATTTTGCATGAGAGAGAAATATACGTTGTGCCTACCTTGCCTTCAATATTGCTCGTTCTGTATTTGTTCATGCGTTTTTGCTATTATGATGAATTGTTATGCCACTTGGGTTTCATGCAATTATAATGGTGAATTCTTTCCTTAGTTAGATGAAATCTATTTTTTGTTCAATAAACTTGTCCAGATTGAGCTGATAGTTGTGCCACCTTGCCTTCAAGTTGAGAATCTGTACTTGGTTATCGTGTGATGTGTGTGAATAATAAACTTATTCAGATTGAGCTGATAGATGTGCCACCTTGCCTTCAAGTTGAGAATCTGAACTTGGTTTATCGTATATGTTAGAGTAAAGGTTTTCACTTAATTATATTAATTAAGTCACCTTTATTCTACTCTTAAGATTTCACTTTAGTTGCATATTGTGACATTTAATAATTATATTAATTAATAAATGTCTACCTATTAGGGTTACTTTTTAGGTTTAGCTTGATCTCCTTTTAAGGATTGATCTTTGTAAATATTTTATTCAATTGTTCTAATAATATATCTCTCATATTACAGAGCTTCAAACCCTCTCTTGCTTTTTCTCTATTCTCTTCCCTGTGACAGGTATCCATTTGCATGCAGGTGTTCTTGGACTCTGAAGTTGGTTTTCACAACTTCTACATGGTATCAAAGTGTGGGCCTGCTGCAGCCTATTCTTGTTTTGAAGATTTTGGAGCTATGAGGGTTTGATCGGACTTTCAGAAGTTTTCAAGTTGATTTTTTGTGGATCTAGCCTACTCCGTTCTTTGGGTTCATTTTGGGCCCAAACGGACCTCGCCGTTGGATTTGCAGCTCCTGAAAACCTATATTTTCATATAAAACTTGTCTAATTTGGCCACAATTGATCAAGGAAGCAAAAAATTTTTGGCCCTAGCGCCGTACGGCCCTAGGGCACGCCATTCGAGGTCAAAATTTCAAAAAAATAAAAAATAAATAAAGCTTTTGTTTTTAAAACTGCGCTCACAGTTCTAAAGAGGGCGTCGTCGCCGCTCAACCAAGTGGCCACTAGCTTGGCAACTGCCACCCCCAACTCCGCCGGTTCACCGCCGACCCACCACCACCGGCCAGCCACTGGCTCACCATCAACCGGCCACCGGCTCACCACCGGCCGACCACCAGCCCTTCACCGGATCTCCACAGATCCGCCACCCACCGGAGCACCGCTCGCTCATCGCCAGTATGAGCGTAGCCACCAGGGCCCCTCTTTAAGTTTTTTTTACCTCTTTCGGTAAATCGGGCATAAATCAGGCATATGATCTCCTTTTTTTGAAAACAAGATACCATCGGAAATATGGTTCTGAGCCCGATCTAATGGTGGAGGTTTGATCTCTTGATTTCTCTATTTTGATGTTGTTTTCTCCTGTCAAAGCTAGAACATGTTTTTTGCACTTCTAGGGGCGTAACTTTTGCGTCTGGACTCCTTTTTGCACAAACAAATAGGCGTCGGAAAGGTGGTTCTGTGATCTTTCCAAATCTGTAGTTTATTTCATCAAAAAATTCACCAGGTACACTGAACATTGTCTAAGCATTTTTTGCTTTTTCTAGCTTTTTCGCTGAAAAATCTCTATTGGGGTTTGGTTTCTTGCATTGTGGGGGGAGTTTTTTTTCTTGCTTCCTGTCATTTACTTTAGAAAACTAGAAACTCTTCACAAAAAAATCATTAAACCTTTCCAACCATGGCCGAAAATACTCCGACTGTTGAACTTCTCACACCTCATAACTATCACACTTGGAAGGCATACATGACACGTCTTCTTAGATCAAAGGGGTTGTGGTCCTATTTAGACACAGTTCAACCAGTTTTGACACGACCATTTGAGGTTATGCAGCATAGAAATAAGATGGATGAGGCCATGGGGTTGATTTCCTTACATTTTTCAGACAGCTTGTTGTTTCATCTTGATGGGTGTAACAATCCTCTTGAAATGTGGACCAAGTTCAGTGATTTATTTAGTACCATCAATCAGTTTCGTGCCATCCAGATTGAGGAAAAGTTGACTTCCCTTGTACCTAATTATTTTCCCACTATTGAGGACTTTCTGATGAAATTCAAACAACAGAGATCTCTTCTACAGGGTTGTGGTAAGACCAAAACAGATGAGGAGTGTATATACCTGATTCTTTCTAAGCTTCGAGGTTCTTTTCAGATCTTCTTTTTGACATTTTATTCCACCATGGATGCAATGGGAAACCGCTCTACCATGCCTACTTTTGAGGTGTTTTGTGATCGATTGACACAAGAGCAGGCCAAGATATCATAGTTGGATGCTCTCACAAGATCACAACACCAAGCATTGGTAGGACAGTCATCTCAGGGAAAGCAAAAGCAGAAGTAGAAACAAAAACCAAAGACCACAGAGCATTGGAAGGATTCCAGTTCACAACACACCTTTGATTCACCTTCTCCTAAGGGGGAATCATCAAAGAAAGATAGACCTAAGTGTGCTTATTGTACTAAGCCAGGACATGATGAGTCCAAGTGTTATGAGAAGAAGATAGATGGATACGCCAAACAGGTTTCAGATTTGACAACTCTTCTTGAGAGGAACAATATTCATCACTCTTCTTCATCTACATTAGGCGGGTCTTCTTGTTCATCATCATTCCAGACAGATGGAGAGGCCCCACATAAGGGTCATGCATTATGTGCAACCACTAGTTCACATTCATCCAGGTGGCTACTGGATTCAGGTGCTTCACACCATATGGCATCTTCTCAGGACATGTGCTCATCTTTCGAGGCTGGTTCCTTACCACACATATTGATGGGTAATAACACTTATATGAGTGTATGTAGGAAAGGTTCTATTGACATTGATGATGGTACATTCAATGATGTACTATGTGTACCATCTTTGTCCACTAACCTTCTCTCCATCTATCAGATTGCTCACAGTGGGACAGGGAAGACAGTTGAGTTCACACCTGATTCAATGCACATCAGAGACATTCAAACTGGCAACATTGTTGCAACAGGGACAGTTGATCATTCTTCCCGTTTGTATGCATTCACACACTTTGGTCCACCATCTCCACTGTCTGAGTTTTCCTCTCTTTCTACAAGACAACATACAATATCTGAGGTGAAGTTTGGTCACTTGAACTTATGTTTTCTTCCATTTGTTCATGAGACTAGTGTTGAGACTTCTACACCTCTACCTCCTGTTGAGATCACATTTGTTCAACAAGATTCCTCTTCAGCTATGACTGACATTGTTGCTCCACTCATCG
Organism: Sequoia sempervirens; assembly: GCA_007258455.2. NCBI lineage: Eukaryota > Viridiplantae > Streptophyta > Pinopsida > Cupressales > Cupressaceae > Sequoia > Sequoia sempervirens. Next base: position 88,383 of record VDFB02191219.1, read on the forward strand.
AGCAATCAAGTGTAGTTGTTGAGGCCATATTAGAGGATATTCCTTTCCTCACAAATGACCGTTTCAGCACACCTGTTATCCCATCTTCATTGGAGATTCCATTTTAGGATCATCTTGAGTTGTTTGATTCACCATCCTATTATTTAGACACTCATACTGTAGTTTCGTTCTTCAGTGAGCATCATCCAGGACTTCCATTTTCACCTCACATCCAGGTATTTCCTCTTCCTCGACCATTGGATCTGTTTCTTCCTCCAAGGAGACACATTGTTTTGATCATTGGCACAGGGGTTCTCTCATTCTGGGGGGGCTTTGGAGTCTCTTCTCTCTCCTATGGGGGGAACATATTTTGTACTTGTGTGATAGAAGCAGTACTTGGGGGGTCATGTTGAGTCCTCCTTCTATCTCTCTTCTTCTTTCACTCTTGTTCATCTCTTTTTGGAGAGGAGTTTTTTCCCATTGGCTTTTCTCCTTTACTCCGCTTTATAGAGATTTGGTTGTATTTGGGTACCTGATCAGGCCTAGTTGCCGGGACCCAATTTTTCTTTCATGCATTATAGTTACATTTTCTTTTTTTGCACATGTTTGTAGCTGCACTCTTGCTCATCTTAAGGGGGGGTGTTAGAGTAAAGGTTTTCACTTAATTATATTAATTAAGTCACCTTTATTCTACTCTTAAGATGTCACTTTAGTTGCATATTGTGACATTTAATAATTATATTAATTATTAAATGTCTACCTATTAGGGTTACTTTTTAGGTTTTTCTTGATCTCCTTTTAAGGATTGATCTTTGTAAATATTTTATTTGATTGTATTAATAATATATCTCTCATATTACAGAGCTTCAAACCCTCTCTTGCTTTTTTCTCTATTCTCTTCCCTATGACAGTTATCCATTTGCATGCAGGTGTTCTTGGACTCTGAAGTTGGTTTTCACAACTTCTACAGTATATTGTTGTTTCCAATAAACTTGTTTATATTGAGCAGATAGATGTGCCACCTTGCCTTCAAGTTGAGAATCTATACTTGTTTATCATCAAATAGTCATCCTTGCTCCATTTCCTCATGCTCTATTTTCTTGAGGAAACTGGATAGATTTTAAGTAATTAGCCTAGTTGTAGTTAGTGATCTACAAAACCAAAAAATTCTTAGCTGCAATGTATAGAGTTTTCTTGAAAGCCTTGTACCTCTACAGCTGAGACAAAAAGACAGGAGATAGTTTAGATTATTTCCCTTTCCAAGCATTTTTGTTAAGCACAACGAGGGAGCTTCCCCTCCTAATTTGAAGAGCACTCATTGCATGGTGTGCATAGCTATCTACACCAACTTATACTCCAGAGGTGTTTGTTGTTACGCCAACACTCATCTTTTTCTTTACACCACTACCACTAATAGTAATAATTAGATGTTTTCAAGTATTGGGTAAAGAGGAAAGTAATAAGATTCATTTATCATCTTCTTCCAACTTAACATCTACACAAATAAGCTAACTTAAAATAAAATTAAAAACATTTAAGTGGTCTATAATAAAATCACTATCTTTCATTTTATTGAATATAACCATCTTTTGAGATACAATTTGTTAGTAAGAGTTTTTAGTTTGATAGATATCACATATCCTCTTCCAAAAATTGAATGTTGTGGTGTTTTTTAAACATTCAAGAGGATAGAATTTGCAATATACAATAAAATGGTCCCTCATGCCTTCTTGTCTAGTTTAAAAGAAGTCATCACACATTTGATGACTTATTTTTCTTTTGAGACAAGAAACTAATGATCTCTTTCTCCAAGTAGATCTTCTATCTTCAATTTCTACATATCATAATTAGTGTCACTAAATTTTCAATATCCATACAAAAAGTAGAAGTTATGGTTTTCAACCCTTTCCACAAATATGTAAAACCACATGATAGAAAGGTGTGCCAAATGTTGAATAGAAAGGTGAAACTATTACAATAAAATATTTTACATGTATGTAATTTACCTAAAATATAATTGATTATCTAAGGACTAAAATATGATGATTATGTAATTATATAAGATCAACAAACTATATGAACACACGAATTACATGAAGAAACTCTTTTAGGAAAAATCTCCACACGAGAAAGAGGAAAAGTGTGTATTAATCTTCAACAACGAGATACATCCAATACACTAATATTTTTCACTTTGATATTACTTCGATAACACTTATCTACCTATACAATAAACTTATAAAACTACTATCTCCTACCTTTAATTTATAGAGAAATGGGAGATGAATACCACAAATGGTTTCACAAAATAATTTATCATCAAACCATAAATCAACATTACATTTTCTTACTAATTTGTCTTCTTTTCTGCATAATTAAATAATTTTAATTATTTAATTATTTTCTAAGGTCATATTCTTCTATTAATTAAATAATTTTTAATTATTTAATTAATTCACTTTATCTTTATTCCTCTTTTGATTAATTTAAATAAATGTTAATTTATTTAAATTAGTCACTAATTATCTCTTTTCCTTTATAATCTATTTTGAGATCTTGCTATATCAACATTGAGCTTATCAAATACATTACATACGACAAATAAGAGAGGAAACAAAGCAAAATGGAGAAGAGAAATAGGGGAGAATCAACTTTGGCATAGGAATTGAGGTTTTAATTGGTTTATTATTTGAGTTCTATTGTCATTTGTGCTTCATTGTTAGATTAGGGTCATTACATGACTTGAATTTAGATAGTTTTGTGGTTGAGCTATCATTGATTCATGCTTTCCCTCAAATTTTTCCTATCTATAAGTTGGTGAACCAGACTTCATCCATCAACTATCAATTGTCTTATATAGGATGGTGCATCATCAAAACCAGAATTGACATCTTATACAACATACTTCATTTCTTGGAACCAAACTCCATCCATTAGCATATCATTTGTCTTATACAGGTTGTTGTATCCTCAAAACCAAACTCGATGTCTTATACGAGGTGTACCATTCTTGAAATCACCCACAATCCTACCATTTGTCTTATACAAGATGTTGAATTATCGAAACCAAATCCTTGGTCTTATACGATATGCTTCTTTTCCTAAAACCAAATGCTATCTTTATCTAGAATCCTAGCATACAAACACTAATTGATTGGCAAGAAGATCTAAATGGTTGTTGACTTTGTTGGTCCAATTAGTCTTTATCTTTTTATTAATTTATCTTTGGTCATGTTACTATGCACATCAAGGAAGTTAGTGATGAGAGGAGTGATGATGAATCATGACCTTTTTCTCTTTGATTTGTGTTTGCAGTTTGTCTTGGCAATATGATTGGGGCAACTAAGTTCCTTGTGTGTGATTGGGGTTCCATTTGGCATAATCAAAATCCTATGTTAGTTAAAGGTCATCTAACATTTTCTTGCATCAAGACTAACATGCTTTATGGTTTCTTCCTCACATATTCCAATAAGGTTCTATAATTACTAGTCTACATCATGACACTCCTTGTCTATCGTGTGTTTGTTTTGCAAGGGATAGCATATCACTCCTTGGTCTATGTCATACCTTGGTGTTCTTTATCCATTGCCATAATAAAAACTCTATGATGATAATCGTGCAATAAAATAAAAAATCAACATCTATCAGCAAGATCTTATCCCATTTCATCTCATCTAATTGTTCTTCACTTCTTATTAACATTTTCTTCTAGCTAACATTTCTTCTGTTAGTCCTTGCACTTCAACGCATCATATCAGCTTATCAGTAAATTTACCAAAATTTTTGGATTTTTTTTTTAAATTATCAAATTTCCCAAGGGGGCATCACTTTATCCTGCATTAACCGAGGCATGTCGGTGCATATTGAGGCAGGTCCTAAACCAAATTTTTCCAATTATTCTTTGACACAACATTCAAAATTGCATTGTATCAAACATGGGAAAATGTAGACACTAAAAAATGTCTCGAGCCTGCAAGCAACATTTTCTCACTAATTTGTCTTCTTTTTTACATAGTTAAATAATTTTAATTATTTAATTATTTCTTAAGGTCATATTCTTCTATTAATTAAATAATTCTTAAGTATTTAATTAATTCACTTTATCTTTATTCCTCTTTTGATTAATTTAAATAAATACCAATTTATTTAAATTTCATCACTAATATCTCTTTTCCTCTATAATTAAATAATTCTTAATTATTTAATTATTCATTATTCATTTTTCCCTCTTTCTTCTATAATTAAATAATTATTGTAATTATTTTATTTATTTATTCTTATCCAAGCCCTATCTCTCATTCCAATTTCTTGGATCGTGGTCCCTTCGTCCCATCCTTATCTCTTTTCTTCTCAATTAATCTCATCCATTGATCATCATACATCATCTTTCAATCCTCACTGTTCATTTGAATTTGGATTTCTATAAAAGCAAGCTATCATTCTTCATTTCAACGTTAACCACAATCTTCAATATTTTGCTTTCAATCATTCATCTTGAAGAACCACAATCTTTGAAGTTTTGCTATCATCTATCTTGAGATCTTGCTACATCAACATTGAGCTTATCAAATACATTGCATACTACAATTATGAGAGCAAACAAAGCAAAATGGAGAAGAGCAATAGAGGAGAATCAACTTTAGCATAGGAATTGAGGTTTCATTGGTTTATTATTTGAGTTCTATTGTCATTTGTGCTTCATTGTTAGATTATGGTCATTATGGCTTTAATTTAGATAGTTTTGTGGTTGCTATCTTTGATTCATGCTTTCCCTCGATGTTTCCCTATCTAAAAATATTATTTCCTTGAAAGACACTTCCTACAATAGAGGTGTTTTTGTTTGACAAATATTCAATCACAAAATATTTCAATTCAAGCTATTTGTGTCTTAGTTTAATCACGGAAAACACACAAAAAATGTGTGCCCCTAAATATTGGTGTGTGCCCTATTGAAGACAAACATAAATATACAAAGGTTATAAATACAATATATACAATAACATGCACCCCATAATAAAGTTACATTTTTTTAAAACAAAAACAATTCTCACATGTGTAGTGGTGCATACCTCATAGATGCCAACCAATATATCTACAATTTAAATTTTGCACTCATTTATAACAAAGGGTGCCTTATACTACATATATAAAGTTTAGACTAATAGACATCTTCAAAATTAAATGGAATCACAAAAAATAAATTATAGAATACAATAGTATTAGTTTGACGAAAATCAAATGGATTAGATGCAAAGGATCTTATTGCCTAACAATAGGTTAAAGCTATACAATAATTTAGTTGATACTCCAACATGGGAAATGCTATTTTCTTAGACAATAATTGCTTAATCTAATAGTTGCAAAATCAAGATTATGGCACCTCTATAATTTTTTTATAATCATGCTAGAACTCTAGCACTCAAGATGGATGTGATATATCCTAGAAGGATGTCCAATCATTGTCAAAATTCCAACCATAGTAAAAAATACATTTATATTGAACTGTGTTACACTCCACAACAAACCTAATAAGCTCGGGATCAAGGATTGCCTATTGGGCAATGAATTTACAAACAAATAGAAAATTGATCTCAAAAGTCTTACTTCTCTTAACCATTTAAGACTTACCCTTAAGCATTAAACTTGAGTGGAATTGGTAGCTAGTATCGTGATGCTTTCATGTTATAAAGATAATTTTCAATTGACAATAATAAATACCACCAAGAATGAAAGTTCATCTTTCCTTAGAGAATATTTCTTCCATGCAACTATAATTTCTAAGCAGAGACTAAAATAATAGGAGTATCTTGCCATGAAAGAGTTAAAGTAAACTCATCTCGATGGAGCTTGCAAAAGTCATATGAATATAAGAATAACAAGAGATTACCCTCACATTGGTTGTAATGACTGAGGGGCAAATCCTTAACGCCTGAATGACCAAGAAACTTTTGCAAACTATCAATGTAGGTGTATTTGAGTGAATTTTCCTTTATCATCCACAAGAACAGAAGAGATATTGAGTGCAATGTAAACTACTTCAATCACAATTCCTTTCATGGAGGCTTCAATGGAGTGGAACATGACATTTAGAAAAATAAGACACTATAAGAACTAGTCCATAGGAGAGGGCATGTTTTGATTGCTTTCAATTTCCATTACAACAAGGATTATAGGATTTGAGTTTCTCAACAGGGCCAAGAACCCATGGATTTTACATGATTTGGAGAGCATTTTGTTGAGAGCTAAAGAGCTATTCATAGCCACATTCTCATAAGCTTCTCTATTGAAGGTAAATTCATCTAGTTGTCAAGATCAATCAATGCAAACCACACCTATCCAATTAAGGAATAAAATGAGCTACACTTTTAAGGAGGAAACCATATTGAATATTGCAAACAATAAACGTGGAGCATATTGGCGAGTCAAACATGGAATACATGCAAATAACGAATGCCTACTTGGTGACTATCCTAATTGAGATTTAAATATTGTGTTCACATTTTAATGGATACAAATCACACCCCAAAGTGATTAACATGTCCTTCAAAATCAAGACATCAAAAGTTATTTTCAAGCTTGTTTGGTATGGGTTCTAATAATAAAAATTGTATTTCATATATTATATTTATTTGTTGTATTTAAGTTTTTAATATAATATATTTTATATTTATAGAACACATGAAAGATGGATACTACATGTCCAACAAAGTTTTTTTTGCATTTGACTTCTAAAATGCATTGAAAGATTATATGTTTGGTGGATTTTTTTTCTTCACACTATTTTATTCAAACATAAAGATGATAGCAAGTGAAGAGGCAATGCATATAAAATTGACAATCGTGACTAGAATCTACAAATTAAAAGAAGGGGAGATTGTTAGATTAAAAGCAAATGTTGTTAAATGGGAGTTGACTATGAGTAGTCCATGCCACCTCTATTTTCTATGCCTTGACTCATTTTCTTAATTCCAAAATATTCTTGTTTAAAATTGGGTGCACTTTTTGGTACTCTAAATTTAAGGACTTGTGATTTTAAAGTTTTTTATTTAATTTATTTTTATTTGTAATAATCTAAATAATAATTTTGTATCTTTATAAATGATAGATAGTAATATTGACAATCTAAATATTTTTTCTTTTTTAAACTTAGTCTACAAAATCTATCTAATTTGTGGTCTTCCAACATTTATTTAAAATATATTAATAAAATTCTTGCTATTAATTTATTTATACTCATGTTAAGAGGTAATAAATTGTAGACTCAAGTAGGAGTAATGATATGAAGAGAGTCAAGTATGTGGAAGGAGACATCATCTTGCATCAATTATTTGTACATTACAAGATTAATTGAATCACCCATCCACGATCTAAATTTGATTGTCAAAAGAAAAGTGATAATGTATTATTTTAACTTTATTCTATGAATTTATATATTTTTATTTTGGTTTGTATAATTTAGAAGATAGTAATCAGAATGGTGCTCTCTGACATACTATCTTACATATAATTTTCTATGATGTAATCATTGCACCTCCTTTCAGTACAAATGCTAATATTATAATAAATTATATATATATATGTATATGGTTTATTATGCCATACCCCACCTCTTTCCACTTGGACCATAAAGTCCGGAATCTTACCCAAAAAATGATGATATTGCAGATTTGGTTAAGATATGAGAAATCTTCTTTTCAAAAGCATAAAATTCATTCTGAATTATTGTTGTAGCAACTGCACTCTACTACAGACTGGTCAAATCAGTAGCTTAAACTTCAAAAGAGCTTAAACTTCAAAATATTTGAAAACCTAAATGATTAACATCAGACCTTTAGTAACATGAAAACAAAATTTTAGTGCAAAGCATTAAACTATAGATATCATTGGAGCGATTTATTTTGTGGAAACAACAAACTTCTGCAAATTATATTCGCTACTTTTATCCCTGTTCATAATTCACTATTTTTTCATTTAATTTTGGGTAATTTGTCATTTTTCTATCAACATTTTGTTTGTATCCTGTTAATCAATTTTTTTTTAGTAATGGCATTTCCTTGACAGACACTTTCTATAATACAGATGTCTCTGTCAGACAAATATTCAATCGCGGGTTATTTCAGTTCAGGCTATTCCTGTCTAAGTTTAATCATGGAAGATTAAAAAAGAAGTGTCCCCTTAAATACTGGCATTCAATAGGCCAACATGGGAAATGCTATTCTGCGTAAGGCAATAATTGCTTAATCTAATAGTCACAATATCAGGTTTATGGCACCCCTATAAATTATTTCTAATCATGCTAGAATTTTAGCACCCAAGATGGATATGATATATTTTAGAAGGATGTCCAGTCGGTGTCAAAGTTCCAACCATAATGAACAATACGTTTTCACAAACCGTGTTGGACTCCACACCGAACCCAAGAAGCTTGGGGACAAGGACTGCCTATTAGGCAATAAATTAACAAACAATTAGAATAATTGGTCTCAAAAGTCTTATTTCTCTTAACCATTCATGTCTTATTCTTAGGCATCGAACCTCAGTGAAATTGGCTTGCAACTAGCCTTGGGTATCTTGAATTGTGATGCTTTCCTCATAAAGACAATTTCAATTGACAATAATAAATACTACCAAGAATGAAAGTCATCTTCCCTTAGAGAATATTTCTCGCATGCAACTATAATTTCCATGCAAAGACTCAAACAATACGAGTACCTTTGCAAGCAAGAGTTAAAGTAAACCCGACTCGTGGAGCTTGCAGGAGTCGTATGAATACAAAACCAAGAAGAAATTAGCCTCACGTTGGTTGTAATGACTAAGGGGTAATTCCTTAAAGCTCGAATGGCTAAGAAACTTTTGCCAACTATCAATGCAGGCGTATCTAAGTAAATTTTCCTTATCATCCACAAGAACACTAGAGATATTGAGTGTAATGTAAACTCTTTCAATTAGAAGTCGTTCTATGGAGGCTTTAAAGGTGTGGAATTCGACACTCAGGAAAATAAGATACTGCAAGAACCGGTCCTTAGAAGAGGGCATGTTTTGATTGCATTCAATTTGCATTACAACAAGGATTACAGGTTTCAATTTTTTCAACAATGTCAAAAGCCTATGATTTAATAGAGCTGCAAAGCAATTCATAGATACAATCTTACGAGTTTCTCTATTGAAGGTAGATTCATCTAATTGTCAAGCTTAATCCTTGCAAACCGCATTTTTTCATTTGAGAAACAAAATGAGCTAGAGGAAAGCATATCAAATATGGTGAACAATAAACGTGGAGAATATTGGTGAGTCAAACATGGAATATATGCAAATATATTCATAACTACAATTCATGTCTACAATCCCATGAGCTTCTCTATTGAAGGTAGATTCATCAAGTTGTCAAGCTTGATCCTACAAACCACACTTTTCTAATCGAGAAACAAAATGAGCTACACTTTTAAGAATTAAAGTGTATCACATATAGATAACATATAAATATTGTGTTCACAACTTAATGAATACAAATCACATCCCAAAGTGATTATCACATCCCTCAAAATCAGGGCATCAATAAGTTGTTTTCAAACCTATTTGATATAGATTTTAATAATATAAATTATATTTAGCTGTTGTATCTATATTTTAGAGATTAATAATTAAATATTATTTATATTTTTTAATGTTATTAATATAATATATTTTGTATTTACAGAAGAACACATGTAAATTGGATGCAACATGTCCAACAATGTCCTTTTCTACATTTGACTTCTAAAATGCATTGAAAGATTACGTGTGGTGGATTTTTGCCTTCACACTATTTTAAGATGATTCATATAAAGAGGTGGTGCATATAAAATCGACAATCATGACTTGAATCTACAAATTAAAGGTATCAGGAGGAAAAATCTAGCAATTATGTCATAGTGGAAAACACTAAATAGATGTAAAATGACCATCAATTCTAAATTCTGCACATCCATCGAAGCTGTCACACAATTCACCTACTCTAATCTTATTTGGTGTTTGTTTGTCATGTAAAATAATAGAAGGGGGGAGTTCGTTAGTGTAAACACAAATTCTATTCTGTTAATCTTCTATGTCTTTGACTCTTTTTCTTAATTTCAAGATATTCTTGTTTAAAAAGTAATAAATTGTAGATTCAGGACAGGGGTAAAGATACAAAGTGAGTCAAGTATGTCGCACATCATAATGCTAATTGAATGGCCCACCCACAGCCTAAATTTGATAGTTTGAGGGAGTGTGGAAAAATATTATTTTAACTTTATTCCATAGATTTATATATTTTTATTTGGATTTGTGTAATCCAGAAAATAGTAATCAAAATGGTGCTCTTGGGTGCTAAGTGCAATAGAAATATGTATGCTAGTATTTACATTTATATTGTTTATTATAATACTAGCACTTAGTATCAAGTTAATATGTTAAGAGCACCACACCCACACCCACACCCACACACACATATATATATTTTCTTATGCCATATCCCACCTCTTTCTGGACATTTCAGAGAGGCCTCGGCCAAAAAGTTAGGAATCCTACCCAGAGAAAGATGATATCGCAGATTTGGTTACGATATGATAAATCTTCTCTTCAGAAGCATAAAATTAATTCTGAGTCATTGTTGTACCAACTGCACGCTACTACGGACTGGTCAAACCGATTGCTTATAAGAAAGGATCTAATTGAGATTGACAACAAAACAGCTTAAACTTCAAGATATTTACAAACCTAGGTGATCATCATCAGACCTGCAGTAACATGAAAGCAAACTTTGAGTAGAAAGCACTAAACTATAAACATCATTGGAGCGATTATTTTTGGCGGAAACAAGAAGCTTCTGCAAATTATATCTACAGCAACCCAGCCAAAGTTGAATGGATAAGTAAAACCACCTAATTGGATGCTTTTGGTAAAGAATAAATAAATATAGTTTCTATTCCAGTTTGACTTACACACCCTCCTCTGACTGAGCTTCATGTTCATGTCGAATTTCATTTAAACCCTTGAAAATAAAAGTAGCATAATAATTATATTGAAAAGCACAAAGTGAAGCTTCTGTCCTTCATTTTACATGATTAAGAATATGATTCCTAAGACCATATTAAATTCCGGAACATATTAAATTCCGGAACAATCAGTTAAACGTTAAAACATTGGAATGCCTCTGGCAAAATGATTCAATTCTGTCCCATCCCTCTTCCAATGAGGCAATGGGAGCTGCAAATGAGATCCTTATCCAATTTTTCATTCCAAGGGTTGAACCTGTAGGGCATCCATCCAAATATTTTGTCATAAATAAGTTAAATAATGAACACAAACACACATTTAAAGTGCATATTTACTTTAAATTTTAAAAGATTTAAATTTTTTTCTATAAATACTATCAAAGACAAACACGGTACAAATCACCTGGTAGCACCACCACTGACTCTTCCTCAACAAGCTTGAAAGCAAATTCCATATCATCTTTGATACCTTTAAAGGTTGACAGATTTATTTTCACCTGTTCAAAGCAGGTGATAGATTAAGACTTATGTAATTGAAACCGTTCGTTTATGAGATGATACAAATAAGAGTTATTGATCATTGTTACTGTATTATTTTTAGTAATACAAGGAATTAATGTTAATGAAAAACCAAAAAATTGCTGAATCGGACTTGCTCTGCATGCCTCACCTGATTACCATAAAAGTTTTCTTCTCATTTATTTTAAAATGATAACCTACAAGAATGAATGAATTTTTAATTACCATAATAAACATAGATCCTTGAGGCCTCGAATAACAACATAGAGACTTAATTTTCTGGACTCGCTTGTAGCAAATGTCAGCTGCCATATCCAATAAGTTCAATATGTTATCGTGGAATTCTTTGCTAGTGTCTTTTAAAATGCTTGGAACAGCACCCTGCAGGTGCAAGAATGTACAGACGCTGTGTCAAAAACATATAATCCTTAGAATCAGAGAACTTACAATTATTAAAATGGTAATAGATGAAAATAAAGGGTAGGCTAGAGGAATTTTATTATGGCAGTTTAAAGAGTCCGACAGTTCAGGTTTGCAAGGCATGTAGCTTGTAGTAAAAGATAACATATTAGAAGTTCTTCAACACTACTTGAAGTTAAAAAATAAAATAAACAAAAGTAATATTACACAGTACACCAGACGAGCGTCTCAAGAAGCAAATTAAACCTGCACAATAGTTGAAGGTCCAGGAGTTATATTCATGAGCATCTCGACTCCTTCTTGAACCTGCCATCCAAACAAAGATTTTCAGTATCTGACTGGTCTTTTTAAACTCTTCCCATAAATCTCCATGCAACATTCATTCTTCCTTCTTTGCCATCAAACATCAGGCATCATCAAGAAATTCCAAAGGAAACTTAAGTGCCAATTCTTGTTAGAAATTAGGATCTTAGGATACTAATCATTATAAACAAGATATAAAATAAATACAATGATAATAATACAAGCATAGATTTTACACATTACACAAGATATACATGGGGAAAACCCTTTCGGATAAAAAACCCCATTAAGCATCATTTTATTAAAACACTTACAATGTAATGGTCTATTATAACATAGACCGAACCTGGGGTACACTTCTCCATACTTCCACATGGCCAATACTACCTCATGTGCATAGTGATATAATTCACTATATAATCTCCAAATTCCACACCTCTCAAATGAGAGAGAACCCCTTTAAATATAGGAGGAAGGGTGACATAATACTTGAAAGGATATTAGTCACACCTATTCAACAACCCCCATTCATAAATAATCAATAATCTACTTATTTAGACTATAATTATTTCAAATGTGATATGCTTAATAAGCATATAATATATAAGGTTTTATAACCTTATATTAGAACAATATATAAATGTTATAAGGGTATGACCCCTAATAACATTACGTTCTAACAATTCTGCTATATGAATTGAGAACTTGCATTTACAGGGTACACCATCGAAACAATTACAGATTTGAAATAGTATCGCATTTGAAACAATCTACTCAGAGGAAAAGCATTTAACACTTAAGAAATAAATACAATTGTAATATATAATATTACAATATTGAATTTGTTTAGAACATTTTGCAGAGGACAAGAAAATGGTTTTATTGAGGAAAATTTTAAAATAGACACAGAAATTAGATCTGAACTGAGATAACCTCTAAGAAGAAAAACTAACAAAACTCTGGAAGTTTTAAATGGAACCTGCATTAACTTGGGAGACATGATGATATATTGAGTGCTCTGTCGAGTCACTAACTTTTACCGAGCAAAAAGGAATCTCCCTAACCAGTATCTCTTATGTATGGCCGATAGGGATTACAATACTGCAACCATACCACTCAGTGCTGCACTCACAAGAGGCTGCCAGCAATATGCTGGTGAAAGGTAGGGATGATGCCAAGTTTGCACAGTTCTGAAGGGATGGCACCAACATGCTAAAATGCAATGAAAATGGGAATACCATAAGGTAGAGCACATTAGGCCATATGATGGGATAGAGTATCATTCCCACTGGATGATGGTAAGATGAGATAGGGTGATTTTTACTGGTTTTAGCTAATAAACATTTTCTTCTACAATAGAGCTAATATTAGAATCCAGAAACAGAAGAGTCTCAGTTCTTACTTTTCCCTTTTTGAGAATGCCATGGGGATCACAAGTAACAAGCCATCCGAAACGCCAACCAGGAATTAGCCATCGCTTTGAAATGCCTCCAAGTGTTATTACAGGTGTGATGGAAGCAAATGTTCCCATAGGCACAAATTTGCTCTGACCAAACACCATGTGTGCATATACTTCATCTGAAATAATAGGAAAATTTAAGCGTTCAGCAGTTTTTGCAATCTGCAGTGCAACAATAACTTCCCGTTAGTTTCCATGTGCCGCAAAGGTTTCTATCAATAAAATGCATGGTGAGAAATTAAACTAATTCTTATGTGCACGCGTCATTTTTAAGTTTCATTATCTTGTTTTTCAAGCACATATAAGAAGAAACGTTGGATTATGAAAGCAGAAAATGGCAGGAACCTACCTATGTCATGACTTATCAGGAATTCTTTTGCCATTAAGATACAAAAATGTCCAGAGAACTCAAAATTGGTACTTCACTCCATGCATCTATTTAAAATTAAATTGCATACTTTACGGATGGCCTATGATCCAAAGCAAATTATTGTTTCATTAATATGAAGTAAATCATGGAATTGAAGACATTCATAAAAATGAAGCATCGGACCATATTAATATGGCAGGGTTCTGATTGGACTTACTCACAGAATGCATTATGAGCAGGGATAAATGTTACAAAAATAGGTCTTTTACTATGTTAGATACCATGAAAGCATATAATATACTCATTATAAAAAGCAAATTATTAACTATCCTGCCACAAGGTGAACTGCACAAATTACTTTTGTGGGATGTGACAGTTCTAAAATCTAAGACATGGCTTAAACAGAATATACTCTTTGAGTTTTAAAGCATTCATATTACTTTGCATTACTCCATCTTTATTTCTCAAGATTTACCAAGTTGAACAGCTTCGTACCATTGACCTCTGTGAACTCCTAATGTATGATATTCTTGAAGGTGTTTGAATCAGACATAAGGTATGATGTATGTGAGAAGACAATTTATTGCGATTTTTTCTAATGAGACTTTACTTATAGTTGGGAGGTGAAGCAATCCATTAAAATTATGAAGTAGATGAAATACAAATTCATTTTTCATTGTTTGAAGTTTAAACGGATCTTAACATACCTTTAATAAATGTTCATAGTCAAAGACAGCACCACAAGGATTGCTTGGATTTATAATAACCATTGCAATGGTTTTTTCATCAGCCAAAGCCTCTACCTGATCCAAGTCAACTTCCCAATTTTTCTCTGGAATCAAGTCATAGAACCTGATTTCAATGCCATTGTATCCGCAAACTGTTTCATAAACTGGAAACCCTGGCCGTGGTAAAAGTATATTTGAGCCTTTAGTAGCCAATACTGTCAGACACACTTGTATAGCTTGCGAACAACCAACAGTAAGGTACACATCATTATATGTAAGCTTATATGACAAGCCAGAGGAGACATACTCGGCAACAGCTCTGGAAAAAGGAACCAAAAATTACTTAGCAACAACCAGCTTTTCATATGTTTCACCACCAAAAAGAAAAAATGTAAATAATTTTCAAAAAATCATTAGAACTACTGGTTCCCTGATATTGACAGTGATTCAAAATTAAAATATAAAACTAAAGCCATACTGGAACTGCTATAGTATTAAAACTTGATCTGGTAGCCAAACCTCCAAACAACTAAGAAGTTTTCGTTTTTCAGTTCAATTTCAAATTGTGATATTTCAGGACCGAATGTAATTCCATGCTCAAGGCTTCAGATTTTGTGCATAGTCAGAAGGTCAGAACTGTATGTGACACGTAAATTAGCACACCAAA
Source organism: Sequoia sempervirens (assembly GCA_007258455.2). Classification (NCBI taxonomy): domain Eukaryota; kingdom Viridiplantae; phylum Streptophyta; class Pinopsida; order Cupressales; family Cupressaceae; genus Sequoia; species Sequoia sempervirens. Next base: position 103,843 of record VDFB02191219.1, read on the forward strand.
ACTAAGGCACCTGGTTAATACAACATCAGAGCTCTAGCCCCATAGCCACTATAGAGGTAGCAGTAGAGGGCTGGCCACGAGATGACAATGACTTATTCCAGCTTCCCACTGGATTGTATCTAGCTAGATAATGTGTTCAAATCAGTTGCACTTATGTTATCCTGATTGTTTCAACCATAACAGCAAAAATCGATTGGGGAAAAAAATGGCAAACCAAAAGTAAGATTTTTTGGAAAAATAAGGAAAAAGTCGAGAAAAAAAAAATCAGATTTAAAAAAAAACGTAAAAAATTGTAGAAAAAGAGATAAAAACTTTTTTTTAAAAAAATTTAAGGGCATTTCCATAGCATAGAGATATAGAGAGCAAATAAAATAGAGAGTTTAACCCATGAATTGTAGAAAATAAGATTTTGTTGTTTATATTCATATCGCTGATTACAATGCATTGCACAAAGCATACTTCATAGTGCATAAATAATAACTAGATGGTTATAGTTGACAAAATTTCAATCACAATATAGTTTGTACAAAGTCAACCTATAAACTATGTACAAAGTTCCAAAAAAGAAAATGTAGCCAATGACTCTTGCTGCTACAAATAGAGCTATGCTAGAGGGCTGCAAGTCCTGATGATGAAGCTCCTAGTTTAGAGCCTCTCCTAAGTCGTTCAACCTCATGACTATCCAAGTTGGCCTCTAGGATCTCAAAATTCTCAGGCTCAAGAAAGTCATTATAAAAATAGTTTTCCTTTGTTGAACAGACATCATAAATTACAAAACGGGAATCAATTGGTTCATATTTGTGATTTAACAATACTTGCAATTTCTAGAACAATGTCAAGGGAACTATATGAAGAGTGTGAAAGGGAAATTATATGACAAAGGAAGCAATTGCAAAGTTCAACTTAATAGGTTTTGAATCAATTAGCTCCAGATAGAGTAATAGAAAATGCTTTTGAAACATAATCTTACATCTCAAAAGACCATAAAAGATATTGAAATGTTCTCATTGATAACTATTTTAGCAGATTTGTAAAACAATAAAGGTAGTGTTGAATATTTTTCCATTAAATAATAAAGACTTGCTAGTACAAAAGAAGAGAGCAACTGTTTGAGCCACAATTTTAGCTAGTATTATTCAAGTAAAATTTCCTTGATTTTGCATATAAGTGGATGATGGAGTCAAAAACATTGATAGACTTTGAGTTGAGAATTTGAGAGAGTATAGGTACAAGTTTCAATGGAAAATCAAAGCACAAAGAACATTCACTTTCAATGGGATAGTTGCTGCTGAAATTTATCTGGATCATTAAAGAGAAAAATCTATGAGGCCTGCTTCAGAAGGGATTATGATAAGCCCACAAGACTAGGGCATGACTACTCTCAAGGCATGTATTAATTTGCTTGATACCTATTTAACATGCATGGAATGCTACACTATATAAGTCTAAATCATTCACGTATTGCTATTGTACTCCTTGTAGGCATTCTAAACCTCCATGTATGTGGCGATCCTAAATGGAATGTAGTTCCCTAACAAGTGTAGGGCATGCATTTAAGTAGTGAATTTCACCAATTAACAAAGCATTAAGCCTGCAAAATATATAGGAAATTTAAATATAACCAAAACAATCCTTCATTTTGACATACAATATTGCTACAATTCATTTTTTTCAGCACTACAAGCTGATTTTTATCTTTTTTTTTCAGCACTACAAGCTGATTTTTATCTTTCTGACAGGAACCATACTGCTTCTAGGTTCACAATGTCTATATACTTTTATGTTTAGACTTTTGCTTCCTACTTGATTATAGAATTGTCACTACCTTACCTACTTTCCATTAAAACTTGCTGGCCAGTGTCAAATTGAAGCTCCAAATTATCACACTTTGTTAGCATCCGAAAAGGAAATTTGTCCCATCCTAACCTTGGTATTATTGTTGACAATTGAAATGTTAAAATTCTATTGAACAGTCAAGATCACAAGAATTCCAAAAAAACAAATCTCTTTAGGTTTATATCAAGCCAATAGAGTTTCGTTTCAGTTTAGTCTGGCTGTCTATATTTACTTTTTGCAAGTACTCTTATAAGGTTCAAATAATTTTTTAAAAATCAAATAGAAACCTTACTTAGTATTTATGATATTGTCTATTATTGATTTATTTCCCACTAAATTGTGTCTTTAGATTTATATACATGGAAAGCATTACTACGAGCCTAAGGCAAATGATAGTAGTGTGGAATATAGAGAAAAAAGCAGCACATCTCTTAACCATTCCATCAAATGTAGAAGCATACCACAGAACATGTCTCTATTTTAATGTCCTTAACATCTATTAGAAATATGCATACATCCATTCAAGGTCGCCTACCTATGATTTTCCTTAACAACCTAATGAAATCTAGTGAATGTTTGATGGTGAACCACATCCCGACAGCCAACGCTCAGTTATGTGCTAAAAATCAACAAAAAACCCTGATTAAATAGCAATTTCGCACAGTTAGGGTTTCATGACAGGTTGGTTGGGCAATTTTTTCGCGATTTAACCCTTAAAAATCGTTGAACATCATTGAAAATCGCAGCTGATTAAATCACGATTTTTTGGGGAAAAAATTGTTTCAGCTGGAGATTTTTTTAAAATCGCAATTTTTGCAAATTTTTGAGGATTTATGCTTCTATGGTTTCAACAACTGCTTAAATTGCATTAAGTCAAGGATTAGATTCCAGTGATATGACAAATTAGGTTCAAGGGCTAATTCCACTATACAATTTCCCTCCCTCTTTGTTCTATGTGGAATATGAATTCAATACCTACCGGAAGATTGAATAATGACAATTTCAGGAAAAAACTTATACAGGGAAGAAACCTGTCATCGTGATCATTGCCATAATCTTTAATATCATTTAAAAAATCTAGAGGGAGAAATGAAAAGGTAACCGTGGCAAATCAAGCATAGTGCTCTCCTTGGTACAATCTCTCCTTGGAACCCAACACCCTACAGTATGTTCCTGTATAATAGCTCCATGGCTTTTAAGTTTATGGCAACCTAACATGATAGAGTTGGAGGAGGGAAACAAAAGAAGCAATGGTATATATAGTAAATGAAATAGACACCATCCGTATTGATATGAACTTTGAGAGTTTTGATTGATGTACGAAATTGAGGTGATGAAATAAGTACAAGAATTCAGCTTACCTGGTTAGTATTTGGAACCATGGTTTTGCCATACAAGGGCAGTAAGTACAACGGTTGCAGTGGAATCGTAGACGCTAGGTATAGCTCATGGAGAAAGGCTAAGCTAAGCATTTTGAGGCTCAATTCATCAAGCACCTAAACTTGCAATTTAGCATTTTTCTGGCTCTGGATTTTGCATGCATCAAATGAATTTGGGCTACTTAAGAACTGCAACATGCAAATTAGGCTATACGGGGTTTCTTGAATAAAACAGAACAACCTAAAATAATGTTATTTGGAGCATGCAAAGTCCCAAATTCTTGGAAGGTTGTACAAGTGAATAAAACAGAACAGCCAAGAAAATTGTTATTTGGAGCATGCAAGGTCCCAAATTCTTGGAAGGTTGTACAAATGAATAATACAGAACAGCCTCAAATAATGTTATTTGGAACATGCAAAGTCCCAAATTCTTGGAAGGTTGTAAATTCCAGATACCCTAGTCCAAAGTCCAAAAGTCCAATTAAGAAATAATAAAATACCTGCGAGTGTCAAGGATGCCATAGGAAGGAGCGTAACCATTATAGTTGGAGCTGCGTGTGGACCGTACGAGAGCGTCCTCTACATTGAGAGGTGCCCTGAAACATTTGAACGAAGAGGCGTCTCCATGCCCCAGCGGTATTACACTCTTGTCGGGGCACAATCTACTCAGCAACAATGCCAACACCCCTCTTATACTGCTGCTGTACTCCAAGAGCACAGGATTGCATTTCGTTTGGCACTTCTCCTCATTCTGCTCCCCCTCCTGCAATGCACACACGTCGTTAGAAGCCTCAATTCTTACTGCTTACACATAAATGCTAACTATGTCACTGCCCCTGCCCTAACCTGCGCCAGCTCTTTTGTCATGGCTCACCCTCAATGAATATACGCGCAATCTGAATGCTATGCACTCTTGGGTTATATCAGAGTGCGCATGTTGGGGTTGGGTATTAATAGCATTCCAGATTCAAAACATTGAAGTAGAGACGCAATTGCCACGGTAGACGAATCTCTATCCTCCACAAAAAACTATCCAGCACATTATAAAATGCATTTGTCGACTTCCAATTTGCTAAATACACGGCACTGAAATGGATTTGTATGTCACCTCAGAGTTTTCTAATTTCCTTGGCGAAATGGTGCACGTAAGCTGCTTAATCTTAACCTCAATTTCAATCCCACTTGCCATTTCAATCTCCCTCTCACTCTCCACCGTAAATTGAAGCGATCCCATCCCAATGCTCAAGGGAGCAGTGAAAAGCGCAGGCCACATTCACCGACGGAGATGGTAACGTTTCGTTAGGATTTACCAAGAATGGAACATCGTTGGAGCAGTCTACTCCGTCGGAACTTCCAATGAAACAAACTTTGTTCATATATGCTTGTCATCAGCGGTCACAAATAGTGGGTGAACACAAACATATTATTAAATCTAGGATAGATTCTCGTAGACGAGAAAAAATACATACGCTCTTGCTTTACATTGCAAACTTTCCCTTAATTTTGGATTCACTTTGACTACTTTTCTTTAAAATAATGATTAATGTATTGGTAAGGCAAAAGTTGGTAGTAAATTTAGAACTATTTATTTATTTTTATTTTTTAAGAATTGATTTCCACTTTATCTATTTTAATTTCCAAGTAAAATATATGACACAAAAATTTGTAAGTCTTATATATATATTTTTATTATATTAAAATGTTATTATGATTAATTTTGATGGTCTTTATATATAAGATTATATGATTTTTTATTTTATATAATAATTTAATCATAAGATTTTAGATGTTCCAAACATATGGTTCGTGTATGTTTCTCTTTAATTTTTATTATTCTTGTTTTATTTATTATTGTTCAATCAATTCGATGTATCCAATGAGTACACAATAAACAAGAATAAGTGAACATGAGTTAATAAAAGAATTACTATGGATGAGTTTTCACTATCTTAATCCACTTGTAAGATGATTAAGATGTATTTATGTACATATTAGTATAGTCATATATCTAAGCCTTAAAAAACCCTAGATAACTTTGCTAATAGCTCATAAATATTATGCACCATGTTTAATGCTTTGAGTATTTAGAAATATTTACTAATTATTTATGCTTTTACTTTTTAAAAATGTTTGCAAAAACATTTGGATTGATTTGTATATAAATGGTATCTTTTGGGCATCTAAAAGGTTAACTTCATGTCATTTTAGTGCAATTTGATTATAGGGTTGTCATTTTTGAGACCAACATCATCTAAAAATCTTTAGAAGTCGATGATGATATTTTAAACATTATTAGTCACCAATTTTAAAATATCATATCATTTGCATTTGGAATTGCAAATTTAGAGTTGAATATGGATTTGTGTTTCATGTGATTTTGGATTTGATTTAGAGAAGATATGTTGGAGTGGAAAAATATGTTTATATTTAAAATTATTTAAAAAATTAAAGTTTCCTTAAAATTCAAAAAGTGGTTTATGGGCTTTTGCTTTCCCTTGAGAGAATGGACACATGCTAACAATTGATTGAGTGAAGCTATGTAAACTAGAGTCAAGTTATTTAACTCAAAGGAAGGGTTGAGAATAAAGGTTGTCTCTATATTAATTCAGTATTGCATATTAATAATGGAATTTTAAAATCTTGAGAAGAGGATGTGAAAAAAACATAGGCTTTTGGATTTGTAAAGCATTGAAAGCTAGAAAGTGTTCTTAGATTTTTGAAAAATATTGGATAGAGTGGAGATCATCTTACTACAACTCTTTGGGATTTTAAGCTTTGAAAAAGGTTGGATCTTATTTTATTCGTGTTATTTCTTCTTGTTAAATCTACTTCTTGATTTAAATAGTATGCTTCTTCCTTCATAAGTGTGTGCAGAAATGGTAAATAATTCTACTTTATTTATGTTCATTCTTGTTAAAAATGAATGTTATGACATCCATTAATTGAGCTCTAGCCTTGGAGCTATTTTACCCTTTGTGTATATTTAAAAAAGAATGGCAACTCTTTTTATATGCTTCAAATGGTGTCTATGAATTGTTAAAAATTCAGCATTGGCTTGTAGATTATCTCAACATGTGTAGGATTGTCATATGTATAGGAGGCAAGAGTGTATTGAATCACATCCATTAAAAGTATGAATGTGCCCAAGAGGTTGACTTGTGAATAGAAGGAATAAAGGTGTGTTGTTGAGAATATGATATTGCCAACATGATGCTATGAATAGATCCTTGAGAAAACAAGAATTTCTAGCACATGCTTGTTACCTTCAAATATTTTGGGTATTGCCAATATTGTTGCTATGATAACTCATGCTAGTTGTCATCAATAATCATTAGGTCGCTTGGAAGCCTCATGTTTGTTATATTCAAATACCATCTTCAAGGAGGAATATAATCTCTCTTTCCTTGTCAACAATAGCTTTCCCTTTTATGGACTAAAAGTGATCCATATTGTGTATGAGACAATCCCCATGTGTTTGATGTATATTTTAATGTTATCATGAGCCCTCCTTGCAACTTGTATATATGTAGATCATTATTTAATATATTTTAGAAAGGTGAGGTAATGCTTAAGAGCATTACATTGGTCAAGAGGGAGCTATACCCTATTGGTTTGGATCCTAGAGCTTTGGAAGCCACTAAACCCTGGAGATCTATTTCCTACTTCATGTTGAGAAAATTTGTATATCATGTTTTGATGAATCTTTCACATTTATGTATTCAACTTGTATTAAAGAAAGTCTTATTAAATCTCATCTATGGTGATATTCCCTTAGCCCATTGGTTGTGTTTGGATATTTGTAGTCATCTTGTAGCTAACATAACTCTTAATTAAGTTATATAATCATTAATATAGTCTTATATAGGTAGTTTAGTTAGCTTGGATGACATCCAAGGCATAAGTATAATATATATAGGAGGTAGTGAGTAGTAGTTAATCAAATTAGTAAAAAGTTTTGTTGTGCTTTCAGAGTCAAAAATTAAAAATTACATCACTCTGATTCACCCCCCCTCTCAAAGTGAATCCACTTCCAAGAAGTGGTATCAGAGCATAGGGTCCTACATTAGGTTTCATTCCTAGGATTGATTATGGTCTTGGAAGGTTGTCATTATGGCACATGCACCTGAAGGATCATCTATTACAAGAGCACCTTTGTTTGATGGTATTGATTATGTGTTTTGGAAAATTAGAATGGAAACATATTTGATTTCTCTAGACCTTGATGCTTGGAACTTACTCTGCAGTAAATATGTTGTACCTAATGTCATACCTACAGATCATGATGAGAAAAGAAAATATGAAATGAATGCAAGAGTTAAACATGCTCTGTTGTGTGGTTTGACAAAAGATGTGTTTGTCAAAGTCATTATTATTACATATCTTGTTGAATAATTTTAGAGATTTTCCCCCTCGAAGTGGCTTACTATTATCAAGTACTTGTGAGTATTCATATTATATCTCCAAGTATTTATTGTTGTTTATTTATATTGTGCAAGTTGTTTTATTACAAGTGGTATTAGATCATGGTGTTAACATCTAGAAGGCAAGAAACAAGAATTTTTTTTATTTAGGAGGTCAAATTGTGAAGTACATATCTCCTTCACCTTCACAATTTTTTTCTAAAATTAGAAAGGTTTATCAAAGACATATTGAAGCTAATCCATTTCATATTTGAGATCATTTGAAGAAATTTTGAAGGATTTTCTATGAAATTATTGTTTTCACAAAATTCATTCCCAAGGTTGCAAGCCATCAAATTTCTAAGAATTTTTTTTAATAATGTGAGATCTACGCTAAAGTAAGGTTATAGTAACTATTTTATCTGATTTGGATTTATTTTGTGCAATTTATTACAAAATAATTTTCCACATTATGAGAAGGCCACAAACTAGACATCGAGGAAATAATTTGTACACATAAGGAACAACTCCTAACAAAGAGGATGTGGGGCCAAACATGGGCATTGAGGATATTTCATTATAATGTTTTCTTTGAAAAGCTATAAAGTAAGCCAACACAAGTATAGTGCATACAATCTCTAGGTTGATACAACCAAACATCAAACACTAATTAGATAAGATTGGGAAAAGAATTGATCAATTATTGAGCTTGAAACTAAATCCACCAAATCAATCACCAAAAACTAATACATAACCCAATGAAATCCCAGATATATCATATCCATTTCCTTCACTAGGTACCCATTTAGGACTACATAGCCTAATTCCAAAAGAATTCCAAAAGTGGAAATGTGTAAGTTTGATGAGAAGGATCCACTCACCTGGATCAACCAAATGGAGAGTTTTTTTATTTACATCAAATCTAACATGGGAAAAAGGTGGTAATGGAGTTTATATACTTAGATCTAGAGCAATTTATTTGGTATCAATAGCTTTGTGCTCAAAAGAAGAAGGTTCTTAATGTCAGTTGGTTATTTTTTACTAATAAATTATATTCACACTATTGTGATAGCATGATAGAGAACTACTTCAACCAATTAGAAAAAATACACCAAATAGAAATTTTCAAGGATTATATTCAACAATTAGAGACTAAATTTTGAATGACTTATTTAAATGGGAGGGCTCAAGTATCAAATCTAACAGGAGTTGTGCAAGTTTAATCTCAAGTATCAAATCCAACATGAGTCGTGCAAGTTTAATCCAAGCTCCATAGAAAAGGCTATTATCATGACACATAGATTAGACAAGAGATCACTAGTCACCAAAAGGTACAATAATTCACAAGTATAAGAGAGGATTACTCCTACACAATAATTTCCTCAACCTACTAGATTGATTCTTCAACAAGTTGAATAGAAGGGAAAAGGTTATGGTTTATTTGTGATATCAAGAATAGTTGAGGACATAAGCGTGAAGAAAGTTAATATTCTACATTGAAGTTGCCAATGAAGAATAAATGGATGAAGAATTGTTAGTAGAGGTTGATGAGGAGACAAATGAAACTAAAATATAAAATAAATTATTTCTTTCCATGCACTTTGTTGTACCCAAAATAATTTTTTGGCATTTTGTATAAATTGAGCTAAATCATGTTAAAATGTCGTCAAAAGTTTGTTTTAGGTCAAACCAAACATAGGGGCTTTGTGGGTTTCTATCAAGGAACACATGTGTAAAATTTTGAAAAATTGAAAATTAGGGTTTTACGCTCCTATTTTCATGAAAACCCCCGAAAATAGGACCTTCCCAGAAATGATTGAAAATGATTTTGATAGGATTAAATGACTTCATGATCACATTGGTCAAGTTAGAATCATCAAAAGACACGTTTTACTCTGGTGGGTCTATTTTTGTTTTCAGGAACAAAGTTAGGAGCTTCGTAGCCATTAATGGCAGATTGGCCAATACCTGGTGCTGAAAGTTAAGCTTCAACGATGCAACCATGGCGAAAAAGGTCTGAAATGGTGATCTTTGATGGAGGAGATTTCTAAAACTGAAAAAGGTCAAAATTTGACTAACTCTGGAAACGTTACAAAGGAGAAATCAGTTCATGATGCAAAAAAGAGCCTTTTTCAGAGAGGGGTGCCCTTGATTCTCAAGGGTCAAATATACCCCGTTGAATCATCCAAGGCAGTCATCCTTGGTGTTCTCCTACTAGATTGATAATGAAACAATCAACAAGATCATCTGACGAAGTGATCACCGAGGGTTGTCATCAGAGTGAAAAGAGACAGTTGATGAAGACATAAAAAATGGTTGTCGAAATGATGATCAAGGTGGAAAACGTACCCTTTCCAAGGAAAGACGCCCTCCTTTTTGAGTCTCTAGATACTGTCAAAATTTAGAAGGTCTCCTAGGACGGTCTTCTCAGTCTAGGCCAATCTCAACAACGAAACTACAAGCATAAGCATCTGACAAGTCAATCACCATATAATATGGATCAAATTGGAGCATCTTTCAAGATAAAAATCACTGAACAAGAAGGAAAAAGTGCCCTTTTCAGTGAGGTGTTCCCTTGCATTAAATGACCCTTAACTAGATTTTGTAAACTAAAACTCCAGTCATCCTCTGAGGAGCAGAGTTGGTTACCTAATGAGACATTGAATGAGAACATCTGATTCTCTGATCAACAAGAATTTTGAATTGAAGCATGGGAGGTCAGGATGAAGATATTGAAAGAACGGTTATAAAAAATGACTAAGGCAAAGAGAAATCATCCTTTCTTGAGAAAGGCACCCTTCTTTTTAGGGTTATAAACTCAAATTTTTGGTCTAATGCCTCCCAGGAACATCTCTTCAGCTTGAATCTAGCTACTCAGTGAATTTATCACTAGCCTCTCAGCATCGTTTGGTCAATCTGGAGCGAAGATCAAACAAAGGTTATTCAACAAAGAAAAATGATAAAAAAACACTCAAAGCTCAAAAGGGATGCCTAAAAAGGTCAAAGGAAAGTTTGTTGACTTAAGTTAAGATATTTTGAGGTAAACTTGGCTAACTCACTCCATAATCAGTGGAAATCACCTCTTTAAACTCCAGATCAAGCCAAATCAGCATTTGATCATGAGTTAAGCTCCCAAACTTGAGGGTTTCATGCTTGAGTCTATATAAAGAAGATCTAGGCATCCCACTTCATTATTTCTTTGCAAGTTGATGATCAAGAACAACAATAAGCTCTCAAGGATGCCATTTTTGGATCTAACCAAGGTTTTTTAACGTTCTTCGATATTTCTTGAAGATCATAGGCAGAAGAATATTTCTAATTAGAGGCTGGATTTAGAGACAAATTTTCTCAGGGAGTCAGATTAAAAACTTCCAATCCATCTTCTATCTACTTCCTCTTTTCTTGTCTTATGTTTTCTTGCATGTCACACAAATCAGCAGGCTACCACAGATCTGATCAACTGGGCAGATTCAAAATAATTTTTTAGTGAAACCCATCTCGTCAGATCTTCTAGAATCATCAAACTTGCTACCCCTATTTTTGGGGATTTTTACAAAAAAGTTTTAGAATCAAAATTCTGAGGAACTGGGTTTGTTCAACATTGAAGCATGAACAAAACGCATGTGCCGTATTTTTTTTTAGAAAAATACTTCTCGGTAGGGTGCTATTTTCAGGGGTTTTCAAAAAATTATTAGAATAGGGTCAAGTGTGCAGTCAATCTTTAAGTTATTCAGGATGTAATACTCTCAGATACAATACAAGACCAAGATGAGCTTGTACCATGATTACCTGAAAATGACTGACACAAACTTGCATCAAGTAAACCCAGTGGTTGATCTAGAAGACTTGGAGGGCATGAATCAAATCACGTTGCAAAACATAGATGAGTCTAGGTTGCTTCAAGTTATGTCCATTCCCATCACATTATAGAGTGTGGAGCTTGTAATAGCTTGTATTAAGCATTACAATCCTACCACGAGAGAAATCGGGTCAGTAGATGGGAGGATAATCTGTAGTATAAAGCCCAAGGACATTGAAAAGTGTTTTGATATTCCACCATGTCCTACCAGTAGGGTCATATCAGTGATAGAATGCAACAAGGCATTCAAAGCAACCAAAAGCAAATGCCAAGGAATAATGGTAGAAAAATGGCTGAAAGTGAAAAATGCTAACTTGCCTAAGTTGGTTGGGCGAGGAGAATGCAAAGATGAGTATGCAGTGTTAATCACTCTACTCAACAAAATCACTGGATAGGAGGATGGAAATCAATTCCAGCTGTGGATATATTATGTCATTGTAAAAATCATCAGCAAGAGGGAACATTATGACTGGGCCACTTTGATCAGTGATACGCTCCACCAACAAATTATCAGGTTTTGAGAAGCTCATCAGTTTCACATATGTTCTTACCTGGTATACCTGATTGCCTTCCAATGAGAGTTCGGGATATTAAACAATGTGGGAACCTTAGGTGTGTAGAAGGTTCATGAACACTTTACATGTCTTGAGTTTACTCAAGCAGAGCGACACTTCAAAAGAACAAGTGATCACTTCGTCATGCACACCGTACGAGATCTAGGCCATGAGATGCGTGTACGTATTTCACAAACAACCAGAGATGCAATGGCAGATTGGGCGGATTGGTTTATCCAATTCCCTACATTCTCCTACATACGTGTGTATGGCTACATTGGTCACCCCACCATGATGCCACGATACCCTTCAGATAGGGTAGTCTTCATGAAATTCCTAAGGAAATTATCTGAAGTTCACATTCACTTGCACTTAAAGAAGAAGACGATTGTGAACTTTCCCATTGAGATGGGACTCTATAGATCCAGGTTGGCGACTGATGCCAAATTGATCTGAGCCAAGAAATAGTGAGGCATAATCTCAAATACCTCATTGAGAGAAGGTCATATGATCCCTGAGGTCTCTATGTGGCACATCTTGAGCAACACTCATCACATAAATCTTCTATAGAAGATTATTAGTTCAATTGTGATGATGAGTATGAAGTGTGAAGAAGGAACTATAGTAGGTTCAGGCTCTCACAAATTGTTGACTTTATGTCAAAAGACATCAAGGGCTTATTAGACGATGAAGGGGAAGTCATTCTCCCCTCATTCTTCATAGATTCAGTTGACTCACAACCACTCCCAAAAGTGGATTGGTACGCAAAGGATAACCCATCTATAGAGGAGAGGATGAGTAGAGTGGTCAGAAATAGTCAACTCTATCTCGAGAGCAAGAAGACAAGGAAAGTGCTACCTCCCAGAACAGAGCCTCCACAGGTTCAGTCTACACTACCTTCCACATCAAGAAAGAAGCCCAGGCAGAAGCAATGGTGCAATCCTTCCCAAGGGATGAGGATGTCAAAGCATACAAGGCCAAGAACACAAGGGACACATGTGGAGACAGCCACATACAATCCCAAAATAGTCATGGGTATTGCTGCCTCAGAGCCAGTAATAGAAATAATTGTTGAAGAAGCAACAGCTGCCTGAGAGCCAACAACAGAAACGATGCCTGTAATAGAAACAAAACTACCTACATCACCACCGTCACAATAGTCACAAGTCCCCATCAACTTGGACTCACCACTGAGAGACGTCACTCCAGCATAGTCTCACACATCGAGCATTCAAAGGCCCCATATTCCTCCTTCTAGCAAAGCTAGCGGAGATTCTATTTGGCTTGAGGGTTTCCTAGGTAGGAAGAGGGAAAGACCCTCTTATGAACTTGACTTCATTGAATTCGACCATGTTCCACAAGACATGCCGACGAAGATATTGAAGAAGCAAGTTCACGTAGAGAGGAATGCAGGTTGTGAGCTCATCATAGAGACTGCTTCCCCACCAGAAGATAAAAGCATACATGAGGTACAAGTGGAAGACTTCACATTGTCTAAACTTAACCTTAGAAAGACCACACAATAGGTGGAGGCAGACCTTCTTGAAATTTCCTTGGTGAGTGCACAAAAAAGGATGGCCAAGGATGGAAAAGACAAAGCATCCTTGAAGGCTGAGAGCCAACAATTGAGGTTGTACATTTCCAGCTTGATGCATGGCACCCCAAACATCTCAGCCTTACCACAAAATTGCTGGATCTTTCCACAGAGTAGAATCATCAACAACTAATAACATACAAAAAACACTTGAGAGATCAAGTCGAGGAGTTTGTTCTCAAAGGGCGATGCATATTGGAAAATCTTTACCAGTTATGGGATAGAGCACATGGACTTTATGCAGAGATTCAACAATCATAACAAAGAATTGTAGAGAAGAGGCCAGAAGACGAGACCACAATTTTAGACTTGCAATTGGCATATCAATCAGTCTACTCAGAGGAAAACAAGCAACATCTCTTTGCTTGGAAAGAATAGCTGGCATACAAGGTGAAAGCCTATGATTCCCATTCAGTAGAATTGATTGACTATCGACGGGTGGTCGCCAATGTTATCAACTTCGCAAGAACATTGATAATATCCTTTCCTCGCATAGAATATCAATGTGCGGGAGGAGAATACATCAAGATGGTTACTGTAAAAAATCAGTTCAAAGGTGTCATCCACAACACCTTCCTTGATGATCTAGATGGTTGCAAGTTGGCCAAGGTGGCAGCATTGTCAACCAATTTTGATGAGGTAGCTTCTCAGTGTATAGACTTGTAGCATCAACTCACGACGGGCGAGGTAATGCTCAAGTGCCATGTTATCATTTTGCAAAGCATTAACTCCCCCAAAGTTGAAGAAGTCAACGAATGGATAGAAACACTGTTGACTAATGGTGAGTTGTAAAGGCACCAAGAAGGAATTCCTACCCTCCAATTGGCATTTATGATACTTGAAGTTGACTTGATGCCTCATTCCAAGTCAACTCAAGAGGACATTAAATGTAATTGGAGTTAACTTGATGCCCCTTTCCAAGTTAACTCCACATCCCACAAATCATGCGTTGTCAAATCCCATTGATTAAGGATGTCTAATTAACTTCCATAACTTGTGGATCTCAGATCTCCACTAAACGTGGATGTCTATTTTGGAGGGATATTCTGTATTAAAGTTCACCTTTAGTTTAGTTTTAGTCAACTGAATTAATTTCCAGTTGACTCTTTGTTTAGTTTGAGTTAACTGAAGTAGATTTCCAGTTAACTGTTTGTTCCCCCTTTTTAGGAATAAATCTTTCCAATTGATTGGCAAGAACTCATTATTTTTTATTAAGGAACAAACAGGTTCACATCATAGGAGGGGTCCTCCGACACTTTTCTCTTGCCCTTCTTCTGAGGAGAATCATGGCAAGAACTCATTGTTAACTCAAGGAGATTTTAGGGTTTCCCACTCCTTTGAGTTCTATAAATAAGAGCCTTGGGCTCATTATTTTTTTAACCTTTACTTGCTATTCAAATTTTTTGTGCCATTGTTTCCAACAACTTTAAAAGTGAATATTTGTTCACTCTTGGATGAGAGTTCATTGGTTGATCATAAGTGTGCGTGATTATGTGCCTTTGCTATCCCAATCTTTTTAATTCATTCAGAAAGCTTGAAGAAAAGAAATCAAAAGGCACATGCAATTTGATTTAAGGATTTGAGTTCTTTCATAACGTCTTTGTGTTTAAATAGCTTGTTGTTTCATTTCTCTCCTCGAATAGGGGTTCCTCCTCCTTGGATATCTAGTATTAACAGTTGTCATTTGTTGTCTAATGGATTGTCCTTCAACCTATACTTTGGATAGGGGTTCCTCTTCCTTAGCAAGTTTGTCGGCCAAGACATTGTAATTTGTTGTTTCTTGTAAGTCGTTTCCTAGCCCATACCTCAGATAGGGGTTCCTCCTCCTTGGCAGGTCTCAGATCCAACTTATCGTGAAGAGTGTTTACTTGTATAAAACCTTATCCCAACGTATATCCGAGAGTTCAGAGCCTCGACCATAGTCTAAGGAGACAATAGATTCAAATGATCCAACCAATCCATTCCTGCTCCTACGCCCTCATGCTCTGTTTACCTTTAGGATATAGGATAGATTAAAAGCTAGAATAGTCGTAGTTAAGATCTGTCAAAACCAGAGAAAAAGCTTAGCTACGACGCATTGTGTTTGTGCACCTTTGTGTCCTACCGTTGAGTACAAAAAGATAGGAACCTTAAGTATACTCTACCCTCTCTTACGCGTTACAACAGCAAAGAGGGACTTCTCCTCTTTAAATAACGAAGAAGTGTTGCAAAACATTTGTAATAGTTGAATGTTTACAATCAACACTCCAGAGGTGCTAATTTAAACACCAACACACTTTCAAGTAAATTATTACTCCACAAACCTTCCATATAGTTAAATTTTTGAAACAATATTAATTGACTTAGGTATTACTTATTGGGTCCCAAAATCATTAATCCACAATCCTGTAACTCAATTCCACCTTAGGGGTTGCCTTTACAAGGGAAAAATAGGGATGCGTCAAAAAAATGAGGAAGCTTAAAGGACAATTAATAAGAGTGGGTACTCTCTCCTACACTTTGAGCTCAATTTAGACTTAGGAGGGTATTCATAGAACTATCATTGATAGATGTTTAAATCAATTAAAATATGACATGATTGTAATAATTAATGGGTATACCCAACACACACTTGTCACTAAGTGAAGATAAACAAGTTGCATGAAACCTCTTATATAGTTGATTTAACACCTTGCACATGCACTAAAAGATAACAAAATTATAATTCCTATTAATATTTACATTTCATATTTTATACACAATGGCAAGTTGTAAACATGCATGACATGGTTCTCTAATGATTTGGCTATTTGGAGTTACTTGAAGTTATTCCTTGGTTCGTAATAATGAATCATGAAAAGCATGCATAATCTAAACTGAATATAATCTATAAGTTGAATATTTTTCCATTTAAAGAGTGTGGTTGGTCAAATATTTTCAAGATAAGATCCTATTCAATAGGTATAAAGTCCACAGTTTACCAAAAGAAGCAATAAATTAGAAAAATAAGGGATGACAAGTCATGCATTTACATATACCAAATATATATATATATAAAACATAAAAATGAATTAAACTATATTTTTACATTAATTAGATATGCATTACATTGATACCACTAAATGTGGCAAGCGAAACCCCAGTTACTTGAAGAGTTCCTTGAAGATCTACAGGTGTTCATGGAGACACCCATGCATTGATATCACCCAATAATTACAAATCCCATGAGAATCATAAAACTAATGTTTAAAATGGATGGACAAGACTAACAAAATTTGTATCCCTAGAAGGTTCTAACACCTACAACATCTAAAAATGGTGAATGACCAACCTCCTAAATGAATAAAGTGCATGAAATTTATATAATACCAAAACATTTAGCACTCAAACACCCATGAGAAGCTGATGGTGGTTGGGAAACAAACATGGGCACTATTTGAAGCATTGGAATTGAGGGAAAAAGATGGATCTCGCTCAAAACCAAATGACCCATATCCTTAAGGACAATGGTAGATGAGGGAACCTACGAAATTCATGGGTTGATAAAAATTGAAGCATATAAAAACAATGGTTGTGTTGATAGAAAATTCGACTCCCTTTTTCCTTCAGTATTTTTAGCATTGTTAAAATTTCCCCCTTTAAATTGGTTTGATCTTTTGGCTCTACTTGAACCCTATCATTCAATAGGTTAACAAAATTGTGGAACCATTGTTACAAATAACCATAGACTTCCATTGAATATTGTCAATGATTCTTCCCACCATTAAACTTAGTTGACAATTGCATTATACTTAACTACTTTTTCATGAACTTGTTAGATTTTTTGAACAACATCATGCCTTATCAGAGGTTCAATAAGTTCTTGAACCTCTAAAACCTTTGACACATGCTTTAAATAATTTTTATAGAAACCAAGGATAATAGAAAACAAACTCAACATCATGAAAAGGGGGATCACAAGAAAAAACAATGGATAAAATCACAAAATATTGAGCATTCAAATAAATTAACAAAAAATTCAAATTGATTCTCAATAGTTGTTCTTGTTGGGGATGTGTCACTTGCAAAGAATTTCTTTAGGTGTCTGCTATTGATAGGCTCATCTAGTGATTCTCCTTTAGGTGTGGCAAGTTGGTACGCTCCTAATCCATAAGCTATTGTGATAATGAAGGGTCTTAGCCAGTTATGTTCAAATTTCCCTTTCTTCTCACAATATTGTTCGTTCTTTTTATTTTCCTTAAGTACCAAGTCTCCTATCATGAACTTACATGAGATAACTTTCTTATTATAGTTGTGATGAAGGTGGTTTTGATAAACCTATAGAAAATTGAGTACATTGAGACACCTTTCATCTAGCAATTCCAAGTCATGTAGTCTAGAAACTCTATATTCTTCATCATTGATGACATGTTGTAGAGAAACTTTGAGTGACAAGAGCTTGACTTGAATAGGAAAAATTACTTCAGCTCCAAAGGCTAGGGAATATGGAGTGGCTCCTATGGGTATGAAAATGATGGTTCGATAGGCCTATAAGGTGGGGTTAAGGTGGATATGCCAGCCACGACCAGTTTCATTGATAGTATTTGTTTGAATTTTAAATATGGTTTTATTTGATGCCTCCACCTGATCATTACTTTGTGGATAATAGGGGTGGAGAAATGGTGTTGGATGTGAATTTTTTGGGAAACCTCACAGACAACTTGGTTCTTAAATGGTTGACCATTGTTAGTGACAATGGTTGATGGAATACCATACTGATATATGATATAGCTTAGGATAAACTTAGCTATTTGCTTTCCACTAATGTAGGTGAGAGGAATGGTTTCAATCCTCTTTGTGAAGTATTTTGTGGCTATGATAATAAATTTATGTCCATTATATGAAGGGGAGTGGATTTTACCTATGCTCAGTTGAGTCCCCACTGTGACAAAAGCCATAATGTGGTAATTGCTTGAAGTTCCTAAGCTAGTGCATGTATACAATCTCCATGTTGTTGACACTTTTGACATTTTCAAGCAAAATGGTGGACATCTTGTTCTATTGTTGGTCAATAATAACCAGTTCTCATTGTGTGTATGAAATATAGGATTAATTAAATAGAAATCAAACACATGTTAATAAAACATTAAATCGAAAAGCTGAAAATAAACAGAATAATGCAAACCGTAATCGCAGCTTCTCGAAACCATCTTATCCTCCTCTAACTTCAGCGTTTCGTTGTTTTCCTGATAGCTCTCAGATCAACAGATCAGGCTCAACAAAATGACAGCTAAAGAACGAGATTCTAAATGCAAAACTTAAGCTGGATGCAAAAGCTATGCTAAAATGAAAGATATTACTGTGATATCTAAACTGACATGAATGCAAATGTTGGTTGAGTGTATGCGTGCGTAAATGAGTATACAAAGTGTAACCAAAGCTTGGATTTGTGCCAGAATTTATAGAGTTTTTGAACGGATATGATTGGCTAAATCGATCGACGGTCCAGATTAAGCTTGTTTCGAACGAACGGCGAGAGATTTTCGAAAGTGGAAGAGAAGGATGGAAGGTTTCCCTTTTCCTTATTTTTTTGTCATTAAGTTTCGAAGGGAAACTTCCATTTCGAAAGATGAGTTAAAATTTGGAAAGGTGAGTTAAAAATGAGTTAGAATTAAATAAATTAAATTTATTTAATTTAGGAGTGGAGACGGAAATGGAAACTCACATAATTAAATAACTCATATTTAATTATGTTTTAGAAATGAAATTAGAGGAAAATATTAAATAAGATATTTAATATTTTAAATTCGAATATGGGATGGAGAATATTCCATTATTCAAATATTAAAAAAAAAAAATTTAAACTTTAGAACCAAATGATAATTAAATATAAATAAATTATAAAAATTTATTTAATTTAATTAAGCAAAGGGTAGAAATGTTAGTAATTAAATAAAATTATTTATTTAATTTAAGGTAGAAGAATTTAGAAGATGAACGATATAAATAAATAATTAAATTTATTTATATGTAGATGACATTAGAGGAATTAATTAAATAAATCATATTTAATTAATTAACAAGCTTAATCATGACCATTTTTAGACATATACATTTTGCCCCTCTTTGAAGTGATGTGTAAAACACATTGCTTCAAAGAAAATAAGATTTTTGCCCCTGATGTGCTTTCGATATTTCTGCTGATGATGCCCCCTCGGGAGGTAAATTACGAATGAGAGAGTGATTTAACTCGCGATAAATGATGAAAAAGAAGGTCCATTTTGAAAATAAAGTCAAATTTTACCCATGTTTGACCTTTAAAAGGTAAAAAGATTGAAAAAGACAGGTCATTTGTACTTTTGACTGTGGTGAAAACTGTAGCTGTGAGAGTGACATCGCGACATGGAGATTCCGTATCATCGCCACCGATTCGAGAGATCACGTAGATATCAGAGACCAGCTGCTTATGGACCACCGATGAGTCGATCGATCCTCTTATGCTTTCAAATTTTTCTGTTTGGATCGAAATGTTCATGTTTTTCCGCAGTTTCAGTTTTTGAAATTACGTTTGCGCGCATCTAGAAAAGTTTAGGCGCTTTCGAAAAAAAACAGGCGCGCATATGGTAGAAACAAACGCGCATAGGGCATAGATTTTTAAATTTTGTAGGAAAACCAGTGTAGCGCATCCTGTAAAAACTAGCGCGCATATAGGGCAGGTTTAAAAATTTTAGGGATAGAGCGCATATAGGGAAAACAGACACGCATATAGGAAAGCGTGCATCCAACAAAAACAGTGGTGCATAGGATGAGCAAAGTGGCGCATACAGGAAAACGCGCATAGGGAGTCTGTTTAAGCGCATCCCGTGAAAAGAACGGCGCATATGGGATTTAGCGCATCCCGTAAAAAGAATGGCGCATATGGTAAAATAGGCCAAATGAATGTTGTGATGAGAATGATGATTTGTATTGCTTCCTTAGTTAATAGATAGGTAAAATGTCGTGTCATCATGCTGATATGGGTAGAGATGATAGAAAAATCGAATGATAGATTGATAACTTTGCTTCTTAGGGTAGAAAACAAAGAGTAGATTGAACTGATATGACTTCTGATAAATTTGCTTCCTACGATAGAAAACAAATAGTAATTGATGATAGGATAGATGTGATATGATATCCAGCTTGATAGAGTTGATTTGATTTGATTGATAGGATTGATTGTGTGATATGGGTCATTGATTTGCTGCATTGATATGGGTCTGATATAGTTCACTGATAGATATGAGTCTGATTTGATATTATGTGAATATTTGATATGAGTCTAATGGATGATCTTTGTAATGAAAAATATGAGGTTTTCAAAAACCTCCAGATTAGAGAGTGACATTCAGCAGGATGGGATAGGATCCCTGAGTTGACCCCTGCTGACAGAGCATTGATTGATGCATGCGGTTTGAGACCCTTGTTGGCGATGCCGCCGATTAGGGTCAATAGAGGATTGTTGACAGCACTTGCAGAGCGATGGCATTCAGAGCACAACACCTTTCACATGCCGACCGGTGAGGTGACAGTGACTCCTGAGGATGTGTACAGGATCCTAGGTATTCCAGTTGTTGGAGCCCTTGTGTATTACGATCACAAGGAGCTTGGGGATACGGATGCTTTGAGGAGAGTGTACGGAGATGCGTAGATAGCTGAGTACTGGGTACCGTGGGCAGACTTTCACGGATATCTAGCCTTGCCAGCAGTTTTGGGTGCTTTCATCGGAGGTCTCCTTTGTCTGGATCGCCGGGCAAAGGGATTGTCAGTGGGCTGGGGCAGGATTCTAGAGCAGATGATGCTACAGCCGAGGAGATATGCATGGGGGAGCTGCATGTTAGCTCATCTCTATCACGATTTGCACCAGGTGGTCTACAGAGGATCGTCCAGTTTATCTTGTGGGGTTACATTGCTATAGATCTGGGCATGGGAGCATTTCGCTGTGACGAGGCCGGCATGCCCCAGAGTGAGGCGACCAGGCAGGCCATATATCTATATGTATTCTGTGTTCCTTACCCAACCCAAGCTGGGCAAGGTATATTATTGGAGACGACTGCTAGACGACATAGATACAGTCATATGGGGACCATATTTGGATTGTGAGCCATGGGCGACTGATGATATAGAGATGCCTTATGTATGTATTCCGCGGTTCCTGATAGGGAGGACTCCCTTCATTTTGGAGAGATTTTTGGCATTGCGGGTGCAGAGGCAATTCAGATTTACACTGGGGATGCCGCAGGGGGTTGCACATTACGCCCGGAGCAGAGATGAGGCCGGATGGGGGCCGTGTATTTTGTATCAGACTGCCTATACAGAGTTCATGGCATTAGCACCTGAGGTATGGGTTGACAGACGAGACATTGTGGATGCTAGGATGTCCGATGAGTATGCTGCCTATTTCCACACGCATCCATTTTCACGATTTACTAGCCCGGATGAGCCAACACCTATTTTGGTAGTACCACAGCCTGGGGCAAGTAGACAGGAGGATGTGGCCGGCGGGGAGTAGGGAGCAGTTGGAGGAGAGGAGGTGGAGAGCAGGGATGAGGAGGAGGGCTCAGATGATGATGATGGAGATGATGGCGGGGTGGGAGGACATACACTAGGGAGGTTGGGGCTGGATATCCTGAGGGGTGTACAGATTATGCGATGACCGAGGACAGGGATAGGGAGACAAACAGTGATCCGGATGGCCTCCTCCTTGCAACAGGGATAGATAGCCACTCTTCAGGCTCAGGTGCAGACATTGCAGGGGCAGCAGGGTCAGCTACATAGTCAGTTGTTGCAGGCACGGGCTTTTATTGTGCAGCTACAGGCATAGCTCGCCCAGGCATAGGCACAAACACAGGCACAGGCACCTTCCCCAGACCCACAGTTAGCCCAGGTGATCGCAAAGAGGGATGCATTCAGGCGACGGGCAGTAGAGGCTGAGGGCATGGCTCAGAGACTGATGGGCACTGTAGAGAGTGCGTCACTGCGAGATGCCATTGCAGAGGGTATGGAGATGGCTAGGGAGGCTGAGTACTACAGGGTGAGATATGAGGAGCTATGTCCTCCAGAGCGCAAAGAGCCATACCCGCGATCCCACAGTAGGACCCGGAGTAGATCACAGACACATACCCAGAGCAGGGGAGTGACAGGGCCACGGCAAGACCCAGATGTAGGCACTAGTGGCAGACCACCTCTCTCCGGACCAACACCATCAGGAGCATCGACCAGTTAGAATTTTATGATGCATATTATTTTTGGAGCATGTATATGCCATTTCTGATCATATTTGATGTATTGGACATTGTAGTTTCATTGGACATTTGGACATTTGTATCATTTTTGATGAGCGATGATATGCAACGGCGATGATTATTTTGATGATGATGTGATGTGCATTTATGATGTGATGATATGACATGCATTTATGTCTATGTGTTTATGGAGATTTGATGACTGATATGATATGTAGGATGATTTGATTATGATATTTTATTATGATTATGATTTGATGATGTGTACTAATGATGTCATGCAGATGAATTACCTATGATGTGTATTTTTTGATTTTGTAATGTAATGTAGATAAAAGATGAAAAATGAATGTTGTGCTTCGGATATGCATTATGAAATGATGTGATGTGAAATGTCATGAGTGGATAAAATTTTATGGCATAAGATGATAAAAATAATAATAATAATGATGTGAATAAATAGTGGTGATGAAATATAATGATATGTGATGAAAATATAATGACTTGCGATTGGACTAAATGGATAAATGAAATGATAAGTGAAATTATAATGAAATGAAATGATATGATATGAAATGTTAAATGGATAGATGAAATGCTAAATGGAATTGTTAAATGATATGATATGAAATGTTAAATGGATAAATGAAATGTTAAATGGAATTGTTAAATGATATGATATGAAATGCTAAATGGATAGATGAAATGTTAAGTGGAATTGTTAAATGATAATGATAATGGATGATAAATGTGATGAATGATAATGATAATGGATGATAGGATTACAATATGGCAATGTAATGATAGAATGATAATAAGAATAATATAAATGATGATGATAACACATTATGCTAATGAAGCGTATATGAGACTAATATGAGTGATAATGATAATGCAATAATATTAAATGATAATGATAATCCAATATTAAATGATAATAATGCAATATTAAATGATAATGATAATGCAGTACTAAATGGAATGCGAATGGAATGATAATGTGTATGAAATGATAAATGGAAATGAAATGTTAATGGAAAATAATATAAATAATAATGATAACGAGAATGAATAATGACGATGGTAATGGAACTAATCTGAATAAAAATGAATAATGTAATGAAAATGAAGATGAAATGTTAATAATAATGAAAAGATGAAATGAAAATGGAGATGAAATGAAAATGGAGATGAAATGATAATGATATGAAGCAGAATTGTTAAATGATAATGATAATGAAATAATAATGAATGCCCAATGATATGAAATAAAATGATAAATGATATGGAATGATAACAAGCATGAAATGAATTGTAAATGAAATATTGATGAAATGATAATGGAGATGCGACCAATATGAGATGATGAAATGGATGTAATAATGAAACGAATATGAAATGATATGAAATGCACCTAATGAGATGATACTGATACTGAAATGATAATTGATGCAATAATGAAATGATAATGCTAATGATGATGAAATGATAATGATACAAATGTTTGCATTGTCCTCCACAAATGGTCCAAAAAAAATGACAGCCATTGACCTTTCAAAAACTCTTGATGCAAATCCAATATGCAGTTATGTACAATGACCTAAAATGAAATGCAACTAAATAAAACCGACCATTTTGTTGAGCCTTTTAGTGAGCCTGCTTAAATCATCATAGAGCATTTGAAAATGTTGTAAGTGTGTACAAGCATCAGAGGGGAAATTAGCACCAATGATGACCTGAGTACAACTTTCATGATTTTTGATATAGCAAGTGAATACAAGCATCTAGGTATAATTGAATTGAGATGACCTGAGTATTTCTTGCATAAACAGACAAAGACTAACCACTATCTGATGCAAATTTGGAACTGTCATCAATGATAAACTTTGGAAATCATGTCTCGTGACATACTTGCAACAGATAAATGATTAACCTCAAGACAACAGACAAAGAAAAATCATCCTCTTTCCTTGCCACTCTAGTTTAGTACATCATCGAGTGTGCTCCAGAGAAATGATGTCGAAAAATAAACAACCGTTGTTCAACAAATGAAATATTGTGATTCTGAACATTATTTCAGATTAGAGATCATCCAGATATGAGTCATGGTAAGGTACGCAACTGAAAGCCACTGTGATATGGATCAATGGTTGGTTGTTTTGTTTTGCGTGATTGGTTTCAATGTCATTGTCTTACTATTTTGGGAAGATCTGAAAGTTGATTGCCCCCAGTATGCCCATATTTGCACTTGGTATCAACACAACTTGCTGAAATGAATATGTACAATAATCAAGCCATGATAAGACGTTATCACTCGAGGCAAATGATGATAGCATGGTGCTGGCGTGACCCTAAGATGATGGAAAAGATGCATGAAAAATGAAGGCTAAGCAGCCAAGTGTAGAACATGAACTAATAGATGGAGAGCTACAAATAGCGTCTGTTTGCCATATTTTCACTATTTGTTTTTATTGCATTTTTCTTGTCAATAGACTGCCTGTTTGCCAAGTTTTCACCCTATGACAGTTTTTTTTTAATTTTTATTTTATTTTTGCATTATCGAGA
Source organism: Sequoia sempervirens (assembly GCA_007258455.2). Taxonomy (NCBI): domain Eukaryota; kingdom Viridiplantae; phylum Streptophyta; class Pinopsida; order Cupressales; family Cupressaceae; genus Sequoia; species Sequoia sempervirens. The sequence goes on from VDFB02191219.1 coordinate 129,269, forward strand.
TGCCTGTTTGCCAGGTTTTCACCAGGGTAACCATTTTTTCAGGACTTTTTTCTGATTTTTTTGAAATTTTTAGGACTTTTTCGATTTTTGAATTTTTGGGACTTTTTGATTTTGAATTTTTCAGGACTTTTCTTATTTTTTGAATTTTTTCAGGACTTTTTCTGATTTTTTTGAATTTTTTCAGGACTTTTTCTGATGATGATAACCGCCTTAGACATAATACTTTTTTCAGATGCATGCTGTTGATAGGCTCGTCAAACAGGTCCCCTTCTGGCATTGATAGCTTGTAGGCTCCTGAACCATAGACTGTGATAACCACATAAGGACCTAGCCAATTTGGTTCGAACTTTCCTTTCTTCTCTCTGTCTTGTTGATTGTGTGGATTCTCTTTCAGAACAAGATCACCCACTTGAAAGGTACGTAGCTTTACTTTGTGGTTGTAGCTGCGAGACATCATTTGTTGATATGCTTTTAGATGATCAGCTGCTCTTTGTCTCTTCTCATCTAGGAGTTCCAGTTCTTGGAGTCGGGAAACTCGGTATTCATCATCTGTTGTAAGGCCTTTCAATGATACTCTGAGTGAGGGAATCTCCACTTCTAAGGGAAATATGGCCTCTGCTCCATAGAAAAGAGCGAATGGTGTTGCTCCTGTTGGTGTGCGGACACTGGTTCGGTAGGCCCATAGAGCAGGATTGAGTTGAACGTGCCAATCCTTCCCTGAAGTATTCACAGTCTTCTTCAAGATTTTCAATATTGTTTTATTTGAGGCCTCTGCTTGGCCATTCCCTTGTGGATAGTAAGGCGTTGAGTATCTATGCTGTATGTGAAATCTCTCACAAAGTTCATCAACATCTTGATTTTTGAATGGACGTCCATTATCTGTAATAATGGAGTTGGGAATGCCATACCGACAAATGATATAGTTGAGTATGAATGATGATATTTGTTTGCCGGTGACTTTAGTAAGAGGGACTGCCTCAATCCACTTGGTAAAATATTCTGTTGCTGTGATGATGAATTTATGCCCATTTGATGAAGAAGGATGAATCTTGCCCACTAGATCTAAACCCCATTGAGAAAATGGCCAGGTTGGTGTGAACGGTTGAAGTTCTTGTGCAGGGGCATGAATGAGATTCCCATGAATCTGACATTTTGAACATGTTTTTACAAAAGTGAATGATTCCCTCTCCATTGTAGGCCAGTAGTAACCCATTCTAATTAATTTCTTAGATAAGGTCAGTCCACTTAAATGAGTACCACAGATGCCACCATGAACTTCTTGTAAAGCTTTGTCAGATTCCTTGCGTTCAAGACATCAGAGTAAAGTACCATCAAGACCACGGTGATAAAGGGTGTCAGCAATGAGGGTATAGCGAGCAGATTGGCGGATAAAGTTGCGTTTTTGGTTATGGGATAAATCGGGTGGTAAGATGTCGTCTTTGAGGTAAGCATAAATTTTTCCGTACCAAGGCGAATCGGATCCTACCAAGTGACAAATGATTTGGCTTTCAGGGGTATCATATGCAGGTGTAAATGATTGTTCCACCAGAAATTTATAATGATTTTGAGTTTATGGGAGTTGTAACAATGATGCGATTGTGGCCATGGCGTCAATTGCTTTGTTATCAATCCTTGGAATTTGTGTAAATTTAATGTCCACAAAGTATTTCTTGAAATCATCAACCATCTTTTTATATGGTAATAGTTTCTCATCTTTGGTTTGATAGTCATCATTGATTTGATAGATGACTAGCTGTGAGTCACCATACACTTGTAATTCTGTTATTCTCCATTCCAGTGCTTTTTTGAGTCCAGTGATCAATGCTTCATATTCAGCTATGTTGTTAGTACATGGAAACATCAGCCTATATGATCGAGGAATGGTATGTCCTTAAGGGGTGACAAAAAGTATGCCTACCCCTGATCCATGTTGAGTGAAAGAACCATCAAAATATAATGCCCATGTTTGCTTAGATTCTATAGTGAAGACATCAACATTTGGAAATTCAATGTGCAAGGGATGATCTGCTTGTAGTGGTGCTTCAGCTAATTGATCAGCTATAACTTGTCCTTTGATGGCCTTGTGATCGACATAATATATGTCAAACTCACTTAGAATCATTACCCACTTTGCTAACCTTCCTGTCAATGATGCTTTGCTTAACAAATACTTAAGTGGATCAATTTTTGAAACCAGATTGATTGTATGGGTTAGCATGTAGTGCCGAAACTTCTGTGAAGCAAAAACTACTGCCAGACAAGTCTTCTCAATAGAAGTGTAGTTGAGCTCATGACTTGTTAGTGTTCTACTGATGTAGTAGATTGCACGTTCCTTTCCTGTAGAGTCTTCTTGTGCTAGTAGTGCCCCCAGGGATGTCTCTGTTGCAGCAATGTATAAGATGAGTGGTTTGTCTGGATTTGGTGATACGAGAACTGGTGAAGTCATTAGATATTCTTTGATTTTCTGAAAAGCCAATTCACATTTGTCATCCCACTTGAAAGGAACATTTTTATGTAGTAGATGTGTGAAAGGTAAACTTTTGTCAGCCAATTGTGCAATGAACCTCCGTATAGATTGAAGTCATCTTTGCAGTGATCTTAACTGACTGATGTTCTTTGGTGGAGGCATTTCCATAATTGCTTGAACTTTTGCTGGATCTACTTCAATTCCCTTTTCTGAAACAATGTACCCCAAGAGTTTTCCAAATTTGACCCCAAAAACACATTTCTTAGGGTTAAGACGAACTTTGAATTTCTCTAATCTTGCAAATATTTTGGACAATATTTCAAGATGTCCTCTGGTGTATGATTTTGCCAGTATGTCATCCACATAATCTTCCATGAAGACATGCATCATGTCATGAAAGATTGTACTCATGGCTCTTTGGTAGGTAGCCCCAACATTCTTCAGACCGAAAGGCATGACGTTCCAACAATAAGTTCCCCATGGACACGTGAAAGCTATTTTCTCTTGATCTTCAAGTGCAATCTTGATTTTGTTATATCTAGAAAAACCATCCATTAATGAATACATGGCATGGCCAGCTGTCAGATCAACTATGGTGTCAATATTTGGTAATGGGAAGTCATCCTTAGGACATGCTTTGTTGAGATCTCTGAAATCTATGCATATTCTAACAGTTTTATCTGGTTTGGATATAGGTACGATGTTGGAGATCCATTCTGCATAGTCGATTGGTCTGATGAAGCCCACATCGAAAAGTTTTCTCAGTTCTTCTTTAACTAATAATGCAACATGAGGGTGCATCTTTCTGAGTTTTTGTTTTACCGACTTGGCCCCTGGTTTGATAGACAAATGATGCATGATAAGATCAGGATCAAGACCAGGCATGTCAGCATAAGACCATGCAAAATTGACCTGATTTTCTTTCAGGAATTCCATGAATTCTGGTATTTCTTTTTCAGTCATTGATGCAGCTAACTGTAAAATTCTTGGTTTGTCTAAAGTCTCAAGATCGACAACATTTGTAGGCTCAATCAGAATAGGCGATCGTTCATGGTAGTGCTCCGGAAGAGTGTCAAGATTCCCATCGTCTGGTGCCTCAAAGAGGTTTTCACCATCAGATACGCTCTTTATTTTATCTTTTGTTTGATCTAATACTGCCAGATTCTGGTTTTCACCATTAGATCTTTCTTTTTTGTTTTTACTTTTGCATCTGGGAGACTTGACACTCTCCTGATCAAAAACTTTATGTCGAAAATCGCTGGTGGAACAATCATTTGTATCTTCTGCGGAAAGGAAGTTTACAATAGCTTCATCACTTGGAAACATGGGTATGTTAATAGATTCAATAGAATTCCAATCAATGAGGTCAGGATGGATTAAAGGTAGAGGATCATCAGGTTGTGTGAGATCGACTATGGTTAAGGTCATAACAGAGTGGTCTGTAGGATCCAAGGTATGAGGTGGATCAATGATGATACTGTCCTCATGATAGTCTTGTTCATTTAGATATGATTCAATATCACTAGAATCATAGTCGATTTGTGGTTCAGATTCTTGTGGTTGGGACCCTGAACCTTGTCCTTCAATTAGAGTTGGGGCATATTGGTGTATTATATCAACCTCTTTGTCCCTCCAAAACTCATCATTGTAAATGGTGTCCCATTCATATTCAGCAGAGTCTGTGTCAGAATTGTTGTCTAGGAAGTTCTGAATTGTTGTCAAACATTCCTCTTGTGAATTTGAGCCTTCTTGCAATGTGAAGACAGTGCCATGTTTGGATTTTCTTTCTTTAGAGTGAGTATCATAACCCAATCCAGTTTTCTCTTTTGCAGCAAGTCTGCGGAGGTGAATGGGTTCAACTACTCCTTCCTTCCTTTTTCCGATAGGTCCTTCATCATAACCCATCTTCTGCATGATTGAATATCCTTTTCCATATTTGTCTGTGGGTAATTTGATATTAGAGACCGCTTCATCTTCATCTTTATAGAGCCAATTTAGAATTTTGTATCCTCAGGGTTTTCCATGGGGAATTTTTGTTTGATGAATTGCCCATTAAATTTTGTGATTGGCTCTATTGGTGTTGGCTTTGATGTTGATGCTGCTGATACTTGATGTTCCCTGATAGATGGATGTCCATATGATCGAGGTGATGTAGGTAAATTGGCAAGGCAAAGAGAGTATTCTCCAACACTGTGATCCTTGAATTTCAGCTTTTTGTCAAAACTATTGGTCAATTGACTAATTTGTGTGTCAATTTTTAGAGAAGTATTGGTATGAGCTTCCCGATTATTAGGGACCAAAGTATCTTGACTGACTTTTATGTTGGCACAAGTTTGAATGTTGGAATTATCAGCAGGTATTGTGATTTCCTGTCCATCATAAGGAAATTTGAGACATTGATGATATGTTGATGGGACAGCTTGCATTTCGTGGATCCAAGGACGACCCAACAAGATGTTATATGCAAGATCATGGTCCAGTACTTGACAAAAAGTATTTTTTTATAACAGGGCCCACTCTGATCGGCAGCATGATTAGACCTTTGGATGCTCTTTCTTCATCATCATAAGCCTTTATGGTAATCTTTCTTCTAAAATCAATGGAGTCCTCAGAAAATCCTAAGGCTTTGACCAACTTCAAGGTATAGATGTTCAAACCAGCACCTCCATCTATTAGAACTCGTCTGATGCGAAACTTGTGAACCATGACTTCTAAGTACAAAGAGGAGTTATGGGGATGAGTTATGGAAACGTCATCCTTATCAGAGAATGAAAGACAAGTAGGTGAGGACAAATGCCCTACCATGTCTTGAAATTGATTTACATCCAATTCAGTTGATACATTAGTTTCAACTAGGGCTTTGTCTAGAATTTCTTTATGGGCTGGAGAAATCTTCAATAGTTCCAGAATGGAAATTTGAGTAGGGGTTTTTCGAAGTTGGTTAACCAAATCATATTTATGTTGAGGTGGAGGTTCAGTGGATCTTGAAGAGGCGCCCTTTAAGACAACTTTGGCTTGTGCTCTTGTTGTTGTGTTGACTTCTCTATATTCCACCTTCTTGTTGACTTTAATGACATTTACCCGCTCGTCGTCTGTGTAAAGATGGTTGATTATATGATCATCATTGATATGATTCACATTTTTTTCAGAAGATTCACCCTTTTGATAATTAGGCAATGGATTACGAAATGCTTGGTGATCTGCGTTGGTTTGTTGATTTCCTTCTATTGTGACGATGTCATTGTAGATTAAGTCTTGAATTACATTCTTCAAGGCTTGGTAGTTGTTTGTGCGATGTCCTTTACACCGATGATAATCACAATAATATGCCTCATTCCATGATGGAGGTTTTACACTGGGTTCATAATTCCGTTGAGGCGGTAAAGTAATGAGATTTTTGGCCATCAATTCTTTGAATGCGGATTCTACGGATTGACCCAATGGAGTAAAAGTTCTTCTATTCAAGAAGAATGAAAATATTTGTGGATTTGAATTTGAGGTATTCCCTAAGGCATTTTGATTGTTATTGGTTCCTCGATAACCCTAGTTGTTGTTTGAAGTCCCTTGATGGGAAGTGGAATGTTGATTTGTATTGTTCCTCAGAGGAGGAGGATTATTTCCGTGATTTGCGATCAAGTTGACGTTGTTGTTGCGAGAGTTTGGAGTAGTGAGGACAAATGGTTTGGTTGAAGCATGATTTGCATCCACAACACCATCATTCACCATATTTTTGTTGCGAGTCCAAAATTTGGATTTGTCCTGATTATTATGATGGTTGGATGAGCTAGGATTTTCTTTGTCATGTTTTATTATGCCTCTTTTGACCAAAGCATTTTCAATGGTTAAGGCATCTTCGATCATTTCTCAAAAGAAGAAGGACAATGTAAGTTCAAGTGATAGCTCATTTCTGAATTTAAACTGTTGATGAAAGTAACCATCTTTTCTTTCTCTGGAATAGGACGTGGGTATTTGGCAAACATTCTTCTCCATCTCTGAAGAAACGTAATGAAAGGTTCACCAGGTTTCTGTGCAACTTTACAAAGATCTATCATGGTGATCTGATGTTGTATGTTGTAGGTATATTGTAATATGAATAAATTGATCAATTCTTCAAATGTCCTAACGGGAGGTGTGGTCTTGGATAACCATTCCATAGAGTGTACTCCAAGACTCCTAGGAAATAGTCGCATCAAGTAAGTATCTTCGTGAGAAAATTCTAATGTCAGGTTTCTGAAGTCCCTAACGTGATCGATTGGATCCGTTTTCCCATTATAGCGATCAAACTTTGGCATTTCACAATGCTTGGGAAAAGGAACCATGTTTAAACTTCCGTCGAAAGGATAAGGACAGATGTCCTCCAGAGTGTATTTCTTTGTGGTTGTTCCCCCTTGTAATTCTCTAACTTGTCCTTGAAGTGCCTTGATTTGTTGGGTCAAGGCACTAAGATCTGAAAGGGGTGTCTCTTCAGATTTGTTTTTCAAGTTTTCAGTGTCAAAGTCGTGAGGTAATTTAGCCCCTTGTTCGGCTAGATAGCGAAAATATTTTTCCTTATCTCGCTGTAAGATCTTTTCAATGGATTTATGGAATTTTGGATCTTGTTCAGCCTCTCTAAGACGTTCCTCATCTTGTTCCTCATCACTATCCATTTGGTTTTTATCCCTGTAATTATGAAAAGGATTTTCTTCTCTATTGTCCATGTTGTTGGAGAGTGGATTTTGATTTATGCTAAAAATGGGATTACTGCTTTCTCCTTCCTCTTGAGTGTTCTGAATATGACTTTCTTTCTAGATTGTATCCTTCAGTTTATTGTGTTGAGACCTTGTGGAGATAGGCATATGTTTTTGAAAAATTCTTCTAAACTTAGATCCTAGTTTTGACAAGTGCGATGGTAATGATATCTTGATCCGATAAGATATGGAATCTTATGATATGATCAAGGATACTTCTAATTTATTGGTTGTGGCTTCCAAATTTGATGAAGGATTTCAGAATCCTGTTAGGGAAGTTGAACCAAAAATTAAAAAGCTGTTTGAGAGATGCACTTTAAAAAAATTTGATCTTTGTTTTCAAAGAAAGGTTCCAAAATCAATGAAGAATTTGATTGGGGTGTGAAGGATACTCTATGGAAGGTTGTGGTATGTTGTCAAATTCAAGAGGTTGGTTATGATTATGCCGTTGTGATAGAGCTAATCTCTGATAATAAGCTCAGGAATCTAAGGGATCTACGACATACTCATCAGTGAATCCTCTAACAAAATCCTGATATCTGTGAAGAAATCCTCGATAGTGAAGCAAGACTCGTCGACTTTTGTACAAGAATTTTCTCTTTTGCAGTGTTTTCTTGTATCCTAATGGTTTCTTGGGTTTTCTGATCCTTTTAAACAATGACTTCTTGGTAAATTTTGTTGACTTCCAATCTCTAAGCATGAGAAAATTGTTTGGAACTGTTTTTGAACCAATGATATGAAAATATCTTAAGTGGCTCTCAGTTGTTGTTCTTCATGTTCCTTTTGGATGATTTCTTTATCTAAATTAATGTAAAGGAAGACACAACAAACATTTTTGAAAACAGTTGTTCTTAAAGTCCTACACTAACATTGAAGTGTTTGATCAAGAATGTTTCTCATCAAATGTTTTCACAGGTTTTCCACATGAAAAACAGTTCAGACAGACTCACTCTTAAATGCTCAAGTAGGTCACTCTAATAATCAACAACCCACATCTTAAAACTGCGTCGATTCACATAGTCGTGTCACCCCCGAAGGGGCGCCCATGTTTTTGTCTTTTCTAGGCGCGTACTCAGAGTTACGGAAGTGGATACCGGATCCCCTGAGCAAACGGTCCTTGGCAGTTATATGGTGAGTATCTTGGGGGCAGATTCTTCCCTCCCCTTGCACTGTGATTATCAGAATATTTGGAAACTGACTCGGCTGGCTACTACACTAGGTTCGTAGTAAGGATTTCTGTTCGGTGCGGCAATAATAAACTCCCTCAGGAGACCTCCCAACCTTTAGAACAAAGGCTTTGGGGATGGTTATCTTGCACACTACCGGTAAAAGAGGGTTTCCCCAGATCTGCTTTAAATTTTATAGTGGGGCGGAATAGCCTGGCTTTGGCTTGAACCCACTTGAGTCGTTCCCGTAGGGTGAGTACTTTTTCCCACTACGGCAGGCTCTCTAAAGGATGTAATTGAAACAATAAAATTGCATGAAATTAAAAGGCAAGTCTGGTATTCTGATCACCCAGTTAAGGGGAGAGCATAGACCTATTGCCACAATCAAAGCAAGCAGATGTTCTTTTTAAAATCCAAATAACAATGAGCTAATCTAAGTGAAGATATTGCTTCACCAAAAATAGATTGTTCAATTTTAAACTGCAAAATTCATTGTTTGGTGACTATCCTAGATTGCTTCATTTTAATCCAGATGTGGCTACCCTAGGATTGCTTCATTTTAAAACTTTTAGAAAAAGAAACAGAATTCTGTCTGTGGAATGCGTCAAACTCAGAATTCTGTGATTTTGTTACAGTCTATATGCGCCTAAATAGAAGCTGTATGCGCCAAAACATATATGCGCCAGAACAGAGACTGTATGCGCTGAAACAGAGACAATATGCGCCTAAACATAAACTGGATGCGCCCGAACAGACACTATATGCACCTAAATAGAAACTGAATGCGCCGGAAAAAAAAAAGACTATCAAAATAATTACTGTGCATGTAGGAAGAAAATTATATGCGCGCAAACATTTACTCTATGCGCCTAAACAAACAGTCACTATATGCGCTTTAACAGTCACAAGATGCGCCGTAACAGTTACGGGATGCACGCTAACAGTCACGGGATGCACGCTAACAGTCATGGGATGCGCGTCGAAATTCTGCAAAATAAAAAGTTAAAGTTTTCCGTATGCGCATCAGAAATTTTCGAATGCGCCTAAACGTCAGAATTTTCCGAAAAGCCGATTCCAGAAAGCCGAAACTATCAAAACAAACTTATAGAAAACGTTAAATTTGTGGGTTCGTGCCCCACGGTGGGCGCCATTTTATGTGTGTATGAAATATAGGATTAATTAAATAGAAATCAAACACATGTTAATAAAACATTAAATCGAAAAGCTGAAAATAAACAGAATAATGCAAACCGTAATCGCAGCTTCTCGAAACCATCTTATCCTCCTCTAACTTCAGCGTTTCGTTGTTTTCCTGATAGCTCTCAGATCAACAGATCAGGCTCAACAAAATGACAGCTAAAGAAGGAGATTCTAAATGCAAAACTTAAGCTGGATGCAAAAGCTATGCTAAAATGAAAGATATTACTGTGATATCTAAACTGACATGAATGCAAATGTTGGTTGAGTGTATGCGTGCGTAAATGAGTATACAAAGTGTAACCAAAGCTTGGATTTGCGCCAGAATTTATAGAGTTTTTGAACGGATATGATTGGCTAAATCGATCGACGGTCCAGATTAAGCTTGTTTCGAACGAACGGCGAGAGATTTTCGAAAGTGGAAGAGAAGGATGGAAGGTTTCCCTTTTCCTTATTTTTTTGTCATTAAGTTTCGAAGGGAAACTTCCATTTCGAAAGATGAGTTAAAATTTGGAAAGGTGAGTTAAAAATGAGTTAGAATTAAATAAATTAAATTTATTTAATTTAGGAGTGGAGACGGAAATGGAAACTCACATAATTAAATAACTCATATTTAATTATGTTTTAGAAATGAAATTAGAGGAAAATATTAAATAAGATATTTAATATTTTAAATTCGAATATGGGATGGAGAATATTCCATTATTCAAATATTAAAAAAAAAAAATTAAACTTTAGAACCAAATGATAATTAAATATAAATAAATTATAAAAATTTATTTAATTTAATTAAGCAAAGAGTAGAAATGTTAGTAATTAAATAAAATTATTTATTTAATTTAAGGTAGAAGAATTTAGAAGATGAACGATATAAATAAATAATTAAATTTATTTATATGTAGATGACATTAGAGGAATTAATTAAATAAATCATATTTAATTAATTAACAAGCTTAATCATGACCATTTTTAGACATATACACTCATTAATTTAATTGCTAGGTTTGGACTACTAGAGTGTGCTCTACAAATATCATTGTGTACCTCCTATAGGGAAGTTTGGGCTTCTTCTGAGTTAAGACACCTAAGGAGAGTATCGGTAAAGCTCCTTCGATAAAGTGTATCCCTAGAATGATGAAGTAGGATGAACGTCTAATGAAGTTTTTTCCTTGGTTGTTGAATAAATTGGGTGGAAGGATTTGTTGATTCCAGGTAATTGTATATGTCTTGGTACTAGGGAGAATTGGGACCAATGATTTTGCACACAATTTTAGACTTTGGGACATCAAATGCAAGGATCAAGAGTTGTTCCACTAAGAATTCACAATGTGAGCATTGTGTGACATATCCAAGAGAGACCCAATGGTAGACATGGCATCTTCTTCTTTCTTGTTTAACTTGGGAATCTGCTCAAATATAATGTCACTAAATTATTGTTTGAAACTATCCACCATATTTTTGTAGGGTAAAGGGTAAGTGCACCAAGATGGTTCCCAAAAAGGGGGCTTAAGTGGCCACTTTTTTTTTTTTCTGAAATAAGGAAATACTGACCTTGGATGTGAAATTGAGGATACTTACACTCAAAATTTTGAGATGGAACAAAAAGAAGGATTCAAGTGCTCCGAGTCTACTTTCGAAACTACTAATTTATTTTGAAAATGGTTGAGATTAAGGGGTTCAAATGAGGGATGTACACAAATTGGTGTTGTTTTTGTTACAAAAAATAACATGGCAACTCTTGTACAACCCTCGTACGGTGAACTTTTTTTTTGTATTTTTAAAATCGCTACGGTAAGAAGTTAGGTAACAGTATTTAGTTTTTGATTAGTGGAGAAACAGGTTTTGAATTGACCCGAAGCCATTTAACAATAGGTTTTGAATGGACCCAAAACCATCAGGTTTTGAAGGGACTCGAAACCCAAACTAGAATGGACAAGCTACTCACAAAGAAGATACAAGAACAGCCAGCAGCAAAACATAAATACAACCAACCAACAGCCAACAAACAACACAAGAAATTACATGGATCTTGAACCCTTTGGTTTTGACGGGACCAACAACCCTCTACAAACATCTAAAACATAGCTCATAACCAGAGCCCCATCATCAGAAGAAATTGAGCCCAACAATTTACCCTCTCCACCTCTATAGGAAAAGTCATCACAAATACACAAGGCTCTAGCAATATTCCACAAAAACCAGTCATTTTCTCCACCTCTATAGGAGAAAAATCTAGGCTCATCTAATCCACCATAGGCACAACACCCCTTATCCTTGAGAGTGAGCCCCACCGAGAACAACTTACTTTTCAAGATCTCCACCTCCATAGGAGATACATGAAAGAAGTCAACATAAAGGCCATCATCCACTCCCTTGCAGCCAAAAGACAGGGCTTCATCAGCCCCCCAACACCATTTCCAGGCATAGCCAATAGCATCCAACTCCACCTCAATAGGAGAAAGATCGCTTCCAACCACATCCATCTCCCCCTCAATAGAATATAAGACCACCTCTATAGGAGAAACCAGAGTAACCCAAAGATGCAGAAAATGTAGCTTAGATAGTAAAGCCACATAGCCAAGAAGGAGAGGGATGACATAACCCTTACCACATAGAGACTCAGGAGTTAGAAAAATAAGCAAAAAAAATCAGACCCCATCATAAGGAAAGTCGCATACCAAAGAGATTCCATATGAATCCAAAACAAAAGCACCTCTCCCGAAAGATCAAAATAAACAAAGGGATTCAAGGAGAGAAGAGAACCAGAGAAACCACCATATTTTTGCCACTAGGATAGAGAAGAAGCTAAGACATCCAAAGAAGCCCATAGAAATACAAACATGAAGCTCTCCCAGTCAAGGCAGAAACAACTTCTACATAGACCCATAGGCATATGAGCAATAACATAACCCCCTAATAAGAAAATGATACCAGAAACGAGCAGAGGCCAAAGAGTGTAGAGAAAAAAAATCCTCCTGGGGTTTGAAACCACCATCAGGATGCCACAAGCCCCATGAGAGAATTTTTCACTGACGAAAACCAAAAGGGGGCGAACAACACCAACAAGATCTCCCCCATAAGCACCAACTCCTGAGACCAAACACAACAACATAGAGCCAAAGTCCATTCCACCCACACCAAAACAACCAGGGAAAGACACACCTTAGCGGTCCCCCCACTAACAACATCGGAATTCACTCCAACCACAACAAAATTGCTGGTGGAGAGACCAAGACCAAGCCCCAAACAAAGGACTGCTCTGGACACACCATGGCTGTCGAGAAAGGTAACCCCGAGAGAGGAAGCCAAAACTCCCACCCAAACAACCACGACCCTTCCTCTGCACCCAACATTGCAAGAAAAGGAAATGGGGGGTCCAATGACCCCACCATCCACTGTGTCAACTGCCTCAAAATCACTCTCGACTTCTTCTGAAGCCCTCACAGCTTTGTTCCCACCCGAATAGCCGTTCCCACTCCTCGGCTCCAAGTCAAGCACATCCCATAGGAGCTCACCCGAAGAAGGGAAGAGGGCCACCATAAAAAGCACTTGCTCATCACCATCATCATTGGCGCCAAATGTAGCAACTAGGGACCAAATCCCATCTGCATCATCATCTGAATCTTTGCTCTCATCCCTTGTTGATTTTTAAACTCCATCGCAACTGCTTATCCCGCTCAAAGCTCCTGCTCGCTCCATCTTTTAGAAAGGTAACAGTATGTAGTTGATGCACAATTTTTCTGATAATTTTTTAATGAATATTTTATTTTTTACTAATTTTCAAAGTGGACACTTCCTGAAAAATAGAAATTTGGCCATGCTACCCCTACAAATTTTGGAAACTAATTGATTATTTTAATTTTTTTTTTGTAGAATGGAGTCTAGTTTCTAAAAATGTAATTTATTTGAAATTTCAATGAATGGTTAATTTATAACGAAAAAAACACCAAACATTGCTTTTTTCCAAAAAAAATAAAAAAAAAAGAAATTATGGATGAATGACTTAACATTGTCAGAAAGTGAAAAAAATTACATTGTTGGATAGCTAAGAGAGAACCTATCATTACCTAGATGTTTGATTTGTTTGATATTGAACCACGTGCAATCCTGACGGTGAGCACGAACCCAATTATGTGAAATATTGTAGAAATTGAAAAAACACATCTTTGGTCATTGGGAATGCCCTCCAAGCCTTTGGGTTGGTATTCCAAGGCAAATACCAATCCTAAGGCTCGGGGATTCCCAAAGCAAGATATAATGCGAGTGCATTATATGTCAGTTTTGACATGGTTTTTGTTTGTGGGGAGCATGTCTAGCAAGACATAACGCGAGCACGGTATAACACGCTTGCATTATGTATTTCTTTATGTTAAATGCATATTGAATGTATGTTTATATATTTGTATGTTTGTATGTACATGTATGCTTGCATATAATGTATGTATGTATGTATGTATGCTTATATGTATCAATGCATGTATATTGTATGTATGCCTACTTGTATGTAAGATTGTATATACATGCATGCACATGTATGCTTGTATGTATGTAGGATTGTATGTATTTATGTATGTCTTTAGAAGGAGGGATAATTTTTATAGAGAGAGAGAGAGAGAGAGAGAGAGAGAGAGAGAGAGAGAGAGAGAGAGAGAGAGAGAGAGAGAGAGAGAGAG